>CM038681.1:572004796-572206927 GCA_021605205.1 Aegilops longissima
TCTATGAGTTCATCTAAGCAGCGATTCATGGAGAGAGATTGCATCTACATACCACTTGTAGATGCGTAGTGCGAAGCGTTCACTAGAACGTGGATGATGGAGTCGTACTCGCCGTGATCCAAATCACCGATGACCGAGTGCGAGCGGACGGCACCTCCGCGTTCAACACACGTGTGGGAGGCGGATGGCGTCTCCTCCTTCTTGATCCAGCAGCGGGGAAGGAGAGGTTGAAGAAGATGGCTCAGCAGCAGCACAACCGGCGTGGTGTTGGTGAAGCAGCACTCTGCGAGGGGCTTTAGCCAAGCGTGATGGAGGAGGAAGAGGTGTAGCAGGGGGAGGCGCCAGAGCTTCAGGTGCGGATGCCCCTCCCCCTCCTTTTATATAGGCCCCAGGCGCCGCCTGGAATCCAATCTCCCAAGGCGGCCAAAGGTGGAGTGCCCCAAGGCAAGTGGGCGCCCCCACCCTAGGGTTTCAAACCTAGGCGTGGGGGTGGGCCAAGAGGCGCACCAGCCCACTATGGGCTGGTTCCCCTCCCACTTCAGCCCATGGGGCCCTCCGGGATGGGTGGTCCCACCTGGTGGTCCCGAGACAATACCGGGTGACCCGAAACTTTCCGATGGCGAAACCACACTTCCTATATATAATTCTTTACCCCGGACCATTCCGAACTCCTCGTGACGTCCGGGATCTCATCCGGACTCAACAACATTCGGTTTACTGCATACTCATATTCATACAACCCTAAGCGCCACCGAACCTTAAGTGTGTAGACCCTACGGGTTCGGGAGACACATAGACATGACCGAGACGGCTCTCGGGCAATAACCAACAGCGGATTTGGATACCCATGTTGGCTCTACATGCTCCTCGATGATCTCATCGGATGAACCACGATGTCGAGGATTCAAACAACCCCGTATTCAATTCCCTTTGTCAATCGGTATGTTACTTGCCCGAGATTCGATCGTCGGTATCCCAATACCTCGCTCAATCTCGTTACCGCAAGTCACTTTACTCGCATCGTAGTGCATGATCCCGTGACCGGACACTTGGTCACTTTGAGCTCATTATGATGATGCACTACCGAGTGGGCCCAGTTGATACCTCTCCGTTATACGGAGTGACAAATCCAGCCTCGATCATGTCAACCCAATGACACTTTGGAGATACCGTAGTGTACCTTTATAGTCACCCGATTGCGTTGTGACGTTTGGTACACCCAAAGCACTCCTACGGTATCCGGAGTTACACGATCTCATGGTCTAAGGAAGAGATACTTGACATTGGAAAAGCTCTAGCAAAACGAACTACACGATCTTGTGCTATGCTTAGGATTGGGTCTTGTCCATCACATCATTCTCCTAATGATGTGGTCCCGTTATCATTGACATCCAATGTCCATAGTCAGGAAACCATGACTATCTATTGATCAACGAGCTAGTCAACTAGAGGCTCACTAGGGACATATTGTGATATATTTATTCACATGTGTATTACGATTTCCGGATAATACAATTATAGCATGAATAAAAGACAATTATCATGAACAAGGAAATATAATAATAATCCTTTTATTATTGCCTCTAGGGCATATTTCCAACAGTCTCCCACTTGCACTAGAGTCAATAATCTAGTTACATTGTGATGAATCGAACACCCATAGAGTTACGGTGTTGATCATGTTTTGCCATGGAAGAGGTTTAGTCAACGGATCTGCGACATTCAGATCCCTATGCACTTTGCAAATTTCTATGTCTCCATCTTGAACATTTTCACGGATGGAGTTGAAGCGACGCTTGATGTGCCTGGTCTTCTTGTGAAACCTGGGCTCCTTGGCAAGTGCAATAGCTCCGATGTTGTCACAGAAGAGTTTGATCGGCCCCGACGCATTGGGTATGACTCCTAGGTCGGTGATGAACTCCTTCACCCAAAATGCTTCATCCGCTGCCTCCGAGGCTGCCATGTACTCCGCTTCACATGTAGATCCCGCCACGACGCTCCGCTTGCAGCTGCACCAGCCATCGCTCCACCATTCAACATATACACGTATCCGGTTTGTGACTTATAGTCATCCGGATCCGTGTCGAAGCTAGCATCGACGTAACCCTTACGACGAGCTCTTCGTCACCTCCATAACGAGAAACATGTCCTTTGTCCTTTTAGGTACTTCAGGATATTCTTGACCGCTGTCCGGTGTTCCTTGCGGGATTACTTTGGTACCTTCCTACCAAACTTACGGCAAGGTTTACATCAGTTCAGGTACACAAGACCGGCATACATAATAGAACCTATGGCCGAGGCATAGGGATGACGCTCATCTCTTCTTTATCTTTTGCCGTGGTTGGGCATTGAGCCGAGCTCAATCTTACACCTTGCAAGACAAGCAAGAACCCTTTCTTGACTGATCCATTTTGAACTTCTTCAAAATCTTATCAAGGTATGTTCTTTGTGAAAGACCTATGAGGCGACTCGATCTATCTCTATAGATCTTGATGCCTAATATATAAGCAGCTTCTCCAAGGTCCTTCATTGAAAAACTTTTATTCAAGTAGGCCTTAATGCTGTCCAAGAGTTCTATATCATTTCCCATCAAAAGTATGTCATCTACATATAATATGAGAAATGCTACAGAGCTCCCACTCACTTTCTTGTAAACGAGGCTTCTCCATAAGTCTCAAGATAAACCCAAACGCTTTGATCATCTCATCAAAGCGAATGTTCCAACTCCGAGATGCTTGCACCAGCCCATAAATGGATCGCTGGAGCTTGCATACTTTGTTAGCATTCTTAGGATCGACAAAACCTTCCGATTGCATCATATACAGCTCTTCCTTAAGATAACCGTTAAGGAACACTGTTTTGACGTCCATCTGCCATATCTCATAATCATAGTATGCGGCAATTGCTAACATGATTCGGACGAACTTAAGCTTCGCTACGGGAGAGAAAGTCTCATCGTAGTCAATCCCTTGAACTTGCCGATAACCCTTAGCGACAAGTCGAGCTTTATAGATGGTGACATTACCATCCGTCCGCCTTCTTCTTAAAGATCCATTTGTTTTCTATTGCTCACGATCATCGGGCAAGTCTCATCAAAGTCCATACTTTGTTTTCATACATGGATCCTATCTCGGATTGCATGGCTTCAAGCCATTTGTTGGAATCCGGGCCCGCCATCGCTTCTTCATAGTTCGAAGGTTCACCGTTGTCTAACAACATGATTTCCGGGACAGGGTTGCCATACCACTGGTGTGGAACGTGTCCTTGTGGACCTCACGGGTTCAATAGCAACTTGATCCAAGTACTTTGATCATCATCGTTAATTTCCTCTCCAAGAGGTGTAGGCGCCACAGAACAATTTCTGAGCTGCACTACTTTCCGGTTCAAGAGGTAGTACTTCATCGAAGTTCTACTTTCCTCCCACTTACTCCTTTCGAGAGAAACTCCTTTTCAAGAAAGGATCCGTTCTTGGCAACAAAGATCTTGCCTTCGGATCTAAGGTAGAAGGTATACCCAATGGTTTCCTTTAGGGTATCCTATGAAGACGCATTTTTCCGATTTGGGTTCGAGCTTTTCGGGTTGAAGTTTCTTGACATAAGCATCGCATCCCTAAACTTTTAGAAACGATAGCTTAGGTTTCTTGCCAAACCATAATTCATACGGATGTCGTCTCAAGGATTTAGACGGTGCCCTATTTAAAGTGAATGTAGCTGTCTCTAGAGCGTATCCCCAAAATGATAGCGGTAAATCTGTAAGAGACATCATAGATCGCACCATATCCAATAGAGTGCGATTACGACGTTCGGACACACCGTTACGCTGAGGTGTTCCTGAAGGAAATATGCCCTAGAGGCAATAATAAAGTTATTATTTATTTCCTTATATCATGATAAATGTTTATTATTCATGCTAGAATTGTATTAACCGGAAACATAATACATGTGTGAATACATAGACAAACAGTGTCACTAGTATGCCTCTACTTGACTAGCTCGTTAATCAAAGATGGTTATGTTTCCTAACCATAGACATGAGTTGTCATTTGATTAACGGGATCACATCATTAGAAGAATGATCTGATTGACATGACCCATTCCGTTAGCTTAACACTTGATCGCTTAGTATGTTGTTAATGCTTTTTCATGACCCATACATGTTCCTATAACTATGAGATTATGCAACTCCGTTTACGGAGGAACACTTTGGTACTACCAAACGTCACAACGAATCGGGTGATTATAAAGGAGTACTACAGGTGTCTCCAAAGGTACTTGTTGGGTTGGCGTATTTGAGATTAGGTTTTGTCACTCCGATTGTCGGAGAGGTATCTCTAGGCCTTCTCGGTAATACACATCACTTAAGCCTTGCAAGCATTACAACTAATGAGTTAGTTGTGAGATGATGTATTACGCAAACGAGTAAAGAGACTTACCGGTAACGAGATTGAACTAGGTATTGGATACCGACGATCGAATCTCGGGTAAGTAACATACCGATGACAAAGGGAACAACGTATGTCGTTATGCGGTTTGACCGATAAAGATCTTCAGAGAATATGTAGGAACCAATATGGGCATCCAGGTTCCGCTATTGGTTATTGACCGAGAATGGTTCTAGGTCATGTCTACATAGTTCTCGAACCCGTAGGGTCCGCACGCTTAACGTTTCGATGACAGTTCATTATGAGTTTATAAATATTGATGCACCGAAGGTTGTTTGGAGTCCCGGATGTGATCACGGACATGACGAGGAGTCTCGAAATGGTCGAGACATAAAGATTGATATATTGGAAGCCTACATTTGGACATCGGAAGTGTTCCGAGTGAAATCGGGAATTTACCGGAGTACCGGGAGGTTACCGGAACCCCCCGGGAGGTCTATGGGCCTTAATGGGCCATAAGAGAGAAGAGGAAGGGCCAGCTAGGTGGGCTGCGCGCCCCCCTCCCCCCTCTAGTCCGAATAGGACAAGGAGAGGGGGCGCCTTCCCTCTTCCCCCTCCAATCCTAATCCAACTAGGAGGGGGGAGTCCTACTCGGTGGGAGTAGGACTCCTCAGCAGCGCCTCCCAAGGCTGGCCGCCCCCTTGGCTCCTTTATATACGGGGCAGGGGGCACCCCATGACACACAAGTTGATCTACGGATCTTTCCTTAGCCGTGTGCGGTGCCCCTTCCACCATATTCCACTTGGTCATATCGTCATGAGCTTAGGCGAAGCCTGCGCGGAGAAGTCATATCGTCATGAGCTTAGGCGAAGCCCTGCGTCGGTGGAGCATCAACATCGTCACCACGCCGTCGTCTTGTGGAACTCATCCCCGACACTTTGCTGGATCGGAGTCCGGGATCGCCATCGAGCTGAACGTGTGCGAACTCGGAGGTGCCGTCGTTCGGTGCTTGGATCGGTCGGATCGTGAAGACGCACGACTACATCAACAGCGTTGTTATAACGCTTCGCTTCGGTCTCGAGGGTACGTGGACGGACACTCTCCCTCTCGTTGCTATGCCATCACCATGGTCTTGCGTGATCGTAGGAAAATTTTGAAATTACTCGTTCCCCAACAGTGGCATCCGAGCCTGGTTTTATGCGTTGATGTCATATGCACGAGTAGAACACAAGTGAGTTGTGGGCGATACAAGTCATACTACCTACCAGCATGTCATACTTTGGTTCAGCGGTATTGTGAGATGAAGCGGCCGGACCGACATTACGCGACGCTTACGCGAGACTGGTTTCACCGCCGTGAGCACTCGTTGCTTAAAGGTGACCGGCGGGTGTCTGCTCTCTCACTTTAGTTGAACCGAGTGTGGCTACGCCCGGTCCTTGAGAAGGTTAAACGAGTCTATTTGTGAAATATCGTTGTGGTTTTGATGCGTAGGTAAGAACGGTTCTTGCTCAGCCCGTAGCAGCCACGTAAAACTTGCAACAACAAAGTAGAGGACGCCTAACTTGTTTTTGCAGGGCATGTTGTGATGTGATATGGTCAAGACGTGATGCTATATTTTATTGTATGAGATGATCATGTTTTGTAACCGAAGTTATCGGCAATGGCAGGAGCCATATGGTTGTCGCTTATTGTATGAAATGCAACGCCATGTAATTGCTTTACTTTATCACTAAGCGGTAGCGATAGTCGAGAAGCAATAGTTGGCGAGGCGACAACGATGCTACGATGGAGATCAAGGTGTCGCGCGGTGGCGATGGTGATCATGACGGTGCTTGGAGATGGAGATCACAAGCACAAGATGATGATGACCATATCATATCACTTATATTGATTGCATGTGATGTTTATCCTTTATGCATCTTATCTTGCTTTGATTGACGGTAGCATTATAAGATGATCTCTCACTAAAATTATCAAGAAGTGTTCTCCACGAGTATGCACCGTTGCCAAAGTTCGTAGTACCCGCAGACACCACGTGATGATCGGGTGTGATAAGTTCTACGTCCATCTACAACGGGTGCAAAACAGTTGCACACGCGAATACTCAGAGTTAAACTTGACGAGCCTAGCATATAACAGATATGGCCTCGAACACGGAGACGGAAAGGTCGGCGTGAATCATATAGTAGATATGATCAACATAGTGATGTTCACCATTGAAACTACTCCATCTCACGTGATGATCGGACATGGTTTAGTTGATTTGGATCACGTGATCACTTAGATGACTAGAGAGATGTCTGTCTAAGTGGGAGTTTTTAATATGATTAATTGAACTTAAATTTATCATGAACTTAGTACCGATAGTATTTTGCTTGTCTATGTTTCTTTGTAGATAGATGGCTCGTGCTGTTGTTCCGTTGAATTTTAATGCGTTCCTTGAGAAAGCAAAGTTGAAAGATGATGGTAGCAATTACACGGACTGGGTCCGTATTTGAGGATTATCCTCATTGCTGCACGAAAAATTACGCCCCGAAGCACCGCTGGGTGACAGCCTGCTCAGAGATCTTGAGCCGAAGTTGTGAACGTCTGGCAAAGCAAAGCGATGACTACTCAATAGTTCAGTGTGCCATGCTTTACGGCTTAGAACTGGTCTTCAACGACGTTTTGAACGTCATGGAGCATATGAGATGTTCCAGAGTTGAAGTTAATATTTCAAGCAAATGCCCGGATTGAGAGATATGAAGTCTCCAATAAGTTCTATAGCTGCAAGATGGAGGAGAATAGTTACGTCGGTGAGCACATACTCAAAATGTCCGGGTATAACAATCACTTAATTCAGCTGGGAGTTAATCTTCCGGATGATAGTGTCATTGATGAATTCTCCAATCACGCCACCAAGCTACAAGAGCTTCGTGATGAACTATAATATGCAAGGGATGACTAAGACAATTCTCGAGCTCTTCGCGATGCTAAAAGCAGGAGGTAGAAATCAAGAAAGAGCATCAAGTGTTGATGGTCAACAAGACCACTAGTTTCAAGAAAAGGGCAAAGGGAAGAAGAAGGAAACTTCAAAAGAACAGCAAGAAAGTTGCTGATCAAGAGAAGAAACCCAAGTCTGGACCTAAGCCTGAAATCGAGTGTTTTACCGCAAGCAGACTCGCCATCGAAGCGGAACTGCCCCAAGTATTTGGCGGATAAAAAGGATGGCAAGGTGAACAAAGGTATATATGATATACATGTTATTGATGTGTACCTTACTAGAGCTCGTAGTAGCACTGGGTATTTGATACTGGTTACATTGCTAATATTTGCAACTCAAGCAGGGACTACGGAATAGACGAGCACCGCAAAGGACGAGGTGACGATGCGCTGTGGAAATGGTTCCAAAGTCAATGTGATCGCGGTCGGCACGCTACCTCTACATCTACCTTCGGGATTAGTTTTAGACCTAAATAATTGTTATTTGGTGCCGCGTTGAGCATGAACATTATATCTGGATCTTGTTTAATGCGAGACGGTTATTCATTTAAATCGAGAGAATAATGGTTGTTCTATTTATATGAGTAATATCTTTTATGGTCATGCACCCTTGAAGAATGGTCTATTCTTGTTGAATCTCGACAGATAGTGATACACATATTCATAATGTTGAAGCCAAAAGATGCAGAGTTGATAATGATAGTGCAACTTATTTGTGGCACTGCCGTTTAGGTCATATCGGTGTAAAACGCATGAAGAAACTCCATTCGATGGGCTTCGGAATCACTTGATTATGAATCACTTGGTACTTGCGAACCGTGCCTCATGGGCAAGATGACCAAAACGCCGTTCTCGGAACTATGGAGCGAGCAACTGATTTGTTGGAAATCATACATACCGATGTTTGTGGTCCAATGAATGTTGAGGCACGGCGGGTATCGTTATTTTCTCACCTTCACAGATGATTTGAGCAGATATGGGTATATCTACTTAATGAAACACAAATCTGAAACATTTGAAAAGTTCAAAGAATTTCAGAGTGAAGTGGAAAATCATCGTAACAAGAAAATAAAGTTTCTACGATCTGATCGTGGAGGAGAATATTTGAGTTACGAGTTTGGTTTACATTTGAAACAATGTGGAATAGTTTAGCAACTCACGCCACCGGAACACCACAGAGAAATGGTGTGTCCGAACGTCAGAATCGTACTTTACTAGATATGGTGCGATCTATGATGTCTATTTCGATTTACCGCTATCGCTTTGGGGTTATGCTTTAGAGACGGCCGCATTCACGTTAAATAGGACACCGTCAAAATCCGTTGAGACGACGCCTTATGAACTGTGGTTTGGCAAGAAACCAAAGTTGTCGTTTCTTAAAGTTTGGGGCTGCGATGCTTATGTAAAGAAACTTCAACCAGATAAGCTCGAACCCAAATCGGAAAATGTGTCTTCATAGGATACCCAAAGGAGACTGTTGGGTACACCTTCTATCACAGATCTGAAGGCAAGATTTTCGTTGCTAAATTCGGATCCTTTCTAGAGAAGGAGTTTCTCTCGAAAGAAGTGAGTGGGAGGAAAGTAGAACTTGATGAGATAACTGTATCTACTCCCTTATTGGAAAGTAGTTCATCACAAGAAATGGTTCCTGTGACAACTACACCAATTAGTGAGGAAACTAATGATGATGATCATAAAGCTTGAGATCAAGTTACTATGAACCTCAGAGGTCAACCAGAGTAAAATACGCACTGAGTGGTACGGTAATCTTATTCGGAAGTCATGTTACTTGACCATGGCGAACCTACGAACTATGAAGAAGCGATGGTGAGCCCAGATTCGCAAAATGGCTGGAAGCCATGAAATCTGAGATGGGATCCATGTATGAGAACAAAGTATGGACTTTGGTTGACTTGCTCGATGATCGGCAAGCCATTGAAAATAAATGGATCTTTAAGAAGAAGACCGACGCCGATGGTAATGTAACTGTCTACAAAGCTCGACTTGTTGCGAAAGGTTTTCGACAAGTTCAAGGGGTTGACTACGATGAGACTTTCTCACCCGTAGCGATGCTTAAGTCTGTCCGAATCATGTTAGCAATTGCCGCATTTTATGATTATGAAATTTGGCAAATGGATGTAAAACTGCATTCTTGAATGGATTTCTAGAAGAAGAGTTGTATATGATGCAACCAGAAGGTTTTGTCGATCCAAAGGGTACTAACAAAGTGTGCAAGCTCCAGCGATCAATTTATGGTCCGTGCAAGCCTCTCGGAGTTGGAATAAACGCTTTGATAGTGTGATCAAAGCATATGGGTTTATCTGAGACTTTTGGAGAAGCCTCGTATTTACAAGAAAGTGAGTGGGAGCTCAGAGCATTTCTAATATTATATGTGGACGACATATTATTGATTGGAAATGATATAGAATTTCTGGATAGCATAAAAGGATACTTGAATAAAAGTTTTTCAATGAAAGACCTCGGTGAAGCTGCTTACATATTGGGCATCAAGATCTATAGAGATAGATCAAGACGCTTAATTGGACTTTCACAAAGCACATACCTTGATAAAGTTTTGAAAAAGTTCAAAATGGATCAGGCAAAGAAAGGTTTTTTTACCTGTATTACAAGGTGTAAGATTGAGTCAGACTCAATGCCCGACCACAGCAGAAGATAGAGAGAAAATGAAAGATGTTCCCTATGCTTCAGCCATAGGCTCTATCATGTATGCAATGCTGTGTACCAGACTGACGTATGCTTAGCTGAAAGCTTGGCAGGAAGGTACCAAAGTAATCCAGAGTGGATCCTTTGGACAGCGGTCAAGAACATCCTGAAATACCGAAAAGGACTAAGGATATGTTTCTCGATATGGAGGTGACAAAGAGCTAGTCGTAAATGGTTACGTCGATGCAAGCTTTGACACTGATCCGGACGATTCTAAATCGCAAACCGGATACGTGTTTTTATTAAACGGTGGAGCTGTCAGTTGGTGCAGTTCTAAACAAAGCGTCGTGGCGGGATCTACATGTGAAGCGGAGTACATAGCTGCTTCGGAAGCAGCAAATGAAGGAGTCTGGATGAAAGAGTTCATTTTCGATCTAGGTGTCATACCTAGTGCATCGGGACCGATGAAGATCTTCTGTGACAATACTGGTGCAATTGCCTTGGCAAAGGAATCCAGATTTCACAAGAGGACCAAACATATCAAGAGACGCTTCAATTCCATTCGGGACCAAGTCCAAGTGGGAGACATAGAGATTTGCAAAATACATACGGATCTGAATGTTGCAGACCCGTTGACTAAGCCTCTTCCACGAGCAAAACATGATCAGCACCAAGACTCCATGGGTGTGAGGATCATTACTTTGTAATCTAGATTATTGACTCTAGTGCAAGTGGGAGATTGAAGGAAATATGCCCTAGAGGCAATAATAAAGTTATTATTTATTTCCTTATATCATGATAAATGTTTATTATTCATGCTAGAATTGTATTAACCGGAAACATAATACATGTGTGAATACATAGACAAACAGAGTGTCACTAGTATGCCTCTACTTGACTAGCTCGTTAATCAAAGATGGTTATGTTTCCTAACCATAGACATGAGTTGTCATTTGATTAACGGGATCACATCATTAGAAGAATGATCTGATTGACATGACCCATTCCGTTAGCTTAACACTTGATCGTTTAGTATGTTGTTAATGCTTTCTTCATGACCCATACATGTTCCTATAACTATGAGATTATGCAACTCCTGTTTACGGAGGAACACTTTGGGTACTACCAAACGCCACAACGAATCGGGTGATTATAAAGGAGTACTACAGGTGTCTCCAAAGGTACTTGTTGGGTTGGCGATTTGAGATTAGGTTTTGTCACTCCGATTGTCGGAGAGGTATCTCTAGGCCTTCTCGGTAATACATCACTTAAGCCTTGCAAGCATTACAACTAATGAGTTAGTTGTGAGATGATGTATTACGGAACGAGTAAAGAGACTTACCGTAACGAGATTGAACTAGGTATTGGATACCGACGATCGAATCTCGGGTAAGTAACATACCGATGACAAAGGGAACAACGATGTCGTTATGCGGTTTGACCGATAAAGATCTTCGTAGAATATGTAGGAACCAATATGGGCATCCAGGTTCCGCTATTGGTTATTGACCGAGAATGGTTCTAGGTCATGTCTACATAGTTCTCGAACCCGTAGGGTCCGCACGCTTAACGCTTCGATGGCAGTTCATTATGAGTTTATAAATATTGATGCACGAAGGTTGTTCGAGTCCGGATGTGATCACGACATGACGAGGAGTCTCGAAATGGTCGAGACATAAAGATTGATATATTGAAGCCTACATTTGGACATCGGAAGTGTTCCGAGTGAAATCGAATTTATCGGAGTAAGGGAGGTTACGGAACCCCCGGAGGTCTATGGGCCTTAATGGGCCATAAGAGAGAAGAGGAAGGGCCAGCCAGGTGGGCTGCGCCCCCTCCCCTCTAGTCCGAATAGGACAAGGAGAGAGGCGGCCCTTCCTCTTCCCCTCCTCCAATCCTAATCCAACTAGAGAGGGGGAGTCCTACTCCCGGTGGGAGTAGGACTCCTCCAGGCGCGCCTCCCCAAGGCTGGCCGCACCCCCCCTTGGCTCCTTTATATATGGGGGCAGGGGGCACCCCATGATACACAAGTTGATCTACGGATCTTTCCTTAGCCGTGTGCGGTGCCCCCTTCCACCATATTCCACTTCGGTCATATCGTCGCTGAGCTTAGGCGAAGCCCTGCGCCGGAGAAGTCATATCGTCGCGGAGCTTAGGCGAAGCCCTGCGTCGGTGGAGCATCAACATTGTCACCACACCGTCGTCTTGTGGAACTCATCCCGACACTTTGCTGGATCGAGTCCGGGATCGTCATCGAGCTGAGCGTGTGCAGAACTTCGGAGGTGCCGTCGTTCGGTACTTGGATCGGTCGGATCGTGAAGACGTACGACTACATCAACCGCGTTGTTATAACGCTTCCGCTTTCGGTCTACGAGGGTACGTGGACGGACACTCTCCCCTCTCGTTGCTATGCCATCACCATGGTCTTGCGTGATCGTAGGAAAATTTTGAAATTACTACGTTCCCCAACAGTTCCAGGCGGCGTGAGTTGTGAAATGATTCCACATTTCCTTAAGTGTGTACCAAATTCGTGACTTAAATATTCTCCTCCACGATCTGATCGTAAGAACTTTATTTTTCGGTCATGTTGATTCTCTACCTCATTCTGAAATTCCTTGAACTTTTCAAAGGTCTCAGACTTGTGTTTCATCAAGTAGACATACCCATATCTACTCAAGTCATCAGTGAGAGTGAGAACATAACGATATCCTCCGCGAGCCTCAACGCTCATTGGACCGCACACATCGGTATGTATGATTTCCAATAAATTGGTTGCTCGCTCCATTGTCCCGGAGAATGGAGTCTTGGTCATTTTGCCTATGAGGCATGGTTCGCATGTGTCAAATGATTCATAATCGAGAGACTTTAAAAGTCCATCAGAATGGAGCTTCTTCATGCGCTTGACACCAATGTGACCAAGGCGGCAGTGCCACAAGTATGTGGGACTATCGTTATCAACTTCACATCTTTTGGTATTCACACTATGAATATGTGTAATATTACGTTCGAGATTCATTAAGAATAAACCATTGACCATCGGAGCATGACCATAAAACATATCTCTCATATAAATAGAACAACTATTATTCTTGGGTTTAAATGAGTAGCCATCTCGCATTAAACGAGATCCCGATACAATGTTCATGCTCAAACTTGGCACCAAATAACAATTATTGAGGTTTAAAACTAATCCCGTAGGTAAATGTAGAGGCAGCGTGCGACGGCGATCACATCGACCTTGGAACCATTCCCGACGCGATCGTCACCTCGCCCTTCGCCAGTCTCCGTTTATTCCGCAGCTCCTGCTGTGAGTTACAAATATGAGCAACGGCACGGTATCAAATACCCAGGAGTTACTACGAGTAATGGTAAGGTACACATCAATTACATGTATATCAAATATACCTTTAGTGTTGCGGCCTTCTTGTCCGCTAAGTATTTGGGGCAGTTCCGCTTCGGTGGCCCTTCCTTTGCAATAAAAGCACTCTGTCTCAGGCTTGGGTCCATTCTTTGACTTCTTCCGGCAACTTGCTTACGGGGCGCCGCAACATCCTTGCCGTCCTTCTTGAAGTTCTTCTTACCCTTGCCCTTTTTGAACTTAGTGGTTTTATTGACCATCAACACTTGATGTTCTTTCTTGATTTCAACCTCTGCTGACTTGACATTGAGAATACTTCGGAATGGTCTTCACCATTCCCTGCATATTGTAGTTCATCACAAAGCTCTTGTAGCTTGGTGGGAGCGATCAAGGATTCTGTCAATGACCGCCTCGTCCGGAGGTTTATGTCCAGGCTGGGACAAAGCGGTTGTGCAACCTGGACATTTTGAGTATGTGCTCACCGACATAACTGTTTTCCTCCATCTTACAACTATAGAACTTGTCGGATACTTCATATCTCTCGACCGGGCATGAGCTTGGAAAACCATTTTCAGCTCCTCGAACATCTCATATGCTCCGTGTTGCTCAAAACGCTTTTGGAGCCCGGTTCTAAGCTATAAAGCATGCCGCACTGAGCGAGGGAGTAATCATCAAGACGAGACTGCCAAGCATTCATAATGTCTTGGTTCTGCGGGATGGTGCTTCACCTAGCGGTGCTTCTAGGACATATTGTTTCTTGGCTGCTATGAGGATGATCCTCGGGTTCCGGACCCAGTCCGAATAGTTGCTGCCATCATCTTTCAGCTTGGTTTTCTCTAGGAAGCGTTGAAGTTCATGGTGACATGGCGTTGGCCATTTGATCTACAAGACATTTTGCAAAGATTTTAGACTAATGTTCATGATAATTAAGTTCATCTAATGAAATTATTTAATGAACTCCCACTCAGATTTGACATCCCTCTAGTCATCTAAGTGTTACACGATCCGAGTCGACTAGGCCGTGTCCGATCATCACATGAGACGGACTAGTCATCGTCGGTGAACATCTCCATGTTGATCGTATCTTCCATACTACTCGTGTTCGACCTTTCGGTCTCTTGTGTTCTGAGGCCATATCTATACATGCTAGACTCGTCAAGTTAACCCTAAGTGTTCTGCATGTGTAAATCTGTCTTACACCCGTTGTATGTGAACATAAGGATCTATCACACCCGATCATCACGTGGTGCTTCGAAACTACGAACTTTAGCAACGGTGCACAGTTAGGGGGAACACTTTCTTGAAATTATTATAAGGGATCATCTTATTTACTACCGTCGTTCTAAGTAAACAAAATGCATAAACATAATAAACATCACATGCAATTATATAAAGTAGTGACATGATATGGCCAATATCATATAGCTCCTTTGATCTTCATCTTCGGGGCTCCATGATCATCTTGTCACCGGCATGACACCATGATCTCCATCATCGTGATCTCCATCATCGTGTCTCCATGAAGTTGCTCGCCAACTATTACTTCTACTACTATGGCTAACGTGTTTAGCAATAAAGTAAAGTAATTTACATGGCGTTCTTCAATGACACGCAGAGTCATACAAAAATAAAGACAACTCCTATGGCTCCTGCGGTTGTCATACTCATCGACATGCAAGTCGTGATTCCTATTACAATAACATGATCTCATACATCACAATATATCATTCATCATTCATCACAACTTGGCCATATCACATCACATGACAATTGCTGCAAAAACAAGTTAGGCGTCCTCTAATTGTTGTTGCATCTTTTACGTGGCTGCAATTGGGTTCTAGCAAACGTTTTCTTACCTACGAATAACCACAACGTGATTTTGTCAACTTATATTTACCCTTCATAAGGACCCTTTTCATCGAATCCGCTCCAACTGAAGTGGAGAGACAAACACCCGCCAGCCACCTTATGCAACTAGTGCATGTCGATTCGGTGGAACCGGTCTCACGAAGCGCACGTGTAAGGTTGGTCGGGCGCTTCATCCCACAATACTGCTGAAGCAAGATAATACTAGTAGCGTCAAGCAAGTTTACAATATCTACGCCCACAACAAAATTGTGTTCTACTCGTGCAATAGAGAACTACGCATAGACCTAGCTCTGATACCACTGTTGGGGAACATTGCAGAAAATTAAAATTTTTCCTACGGTTTCACCAAGATCCATCTATGAGTTCATCTAAGCAACGAGTCATGGGAGAGATTGCATCTACATACCACTTGTAGATCGCGTGCGGAAGCGTTCACTAGAACGTGGATGATGGAGTCGTACTGCCGTGATCCAAATCACCGATGACCGAGTGCCGAGCGGACGACACCTCCGCGTTCAACACGCGTCGGAGCGGATGGCGTCTCCTCCTTCTTGATCCAGCAAGGGGAAGGAGAGATTGAAGAAGATGGCTCCAGCAGCACTGTGGCGTGGTGTTGGTGGAGAAGCAGCACTCGGCAGGCCGCCAAGCACGTGACGGAGGAGGAAGAGGTGTAGCGGGGAGGAGGTGCGAGCTTGAGGTGCAGCTGCCTCTCCCTCCCTTTATATAGGCCCCAGGGGCGCCGGCCTGGAGATCCAATCTCCCAAGGGGCGGCCAAGGGGTGGAGTGCCCCCAAGGCAGTGGGCGCCCCCCCCTAGGGTTTCAACCCTAGGCGCGAGGTGGGCCAGGGGGCGCACCAGCCCACTATGGGCTGGTTCCCTCCCACTTCAGCCCATGGGGCCCTCCGGGATGGGTGGTCCCACCGGTGGACCCCGGGACCCTTCCGGTGGTCCTCAGACAATCTGGGTGACCCGAAACTTTCCCGATGGCGAAACCACACTTCCTATATATAATTCTTTACCCCGGACCATTCCGGAACTCCTCGTGACGTTCGAGATCTCATCAGGGACTCGAACAACATTCGGTTTACTGCATACTCATATTCATACAACCCTAGCGCCACCGAACCTTAAGTCGTAGACCCCACGGGTTCGGGAACACGTAGACATGACCGAGACGGCTCTCGGGCAATAACCAACAACAGGATCTGGATACCCATGTTGGCTCCCACATGCTCCTCGATGATCTCATCGGATGAACCACGATGTTGAGGATTCAAACAACCCCGTATTCAATTCCCTTTGTCAATCGGTATGTTACTTGCCGAGATTCGATCGTCGGTATCCCAATACCTCGTTCAATCTCGTTACCGCAAGTCACTTTACTCATCCGTAATGCATGATCCGTGACCGGACACTTGGTCACTTTGAGCTCATTATGATGATGCACTACCGAGTGGGCCCAGTGATACCTCTCCGTTATACGGAGTGACAAATCCCAGTCTCGATCTGTGTCAACCCAACAGACACTTTCGGAGATACCTGTAGTGTACCTTTATAGTCACCCGATTCACGTTGACGCGTTTGGTACACCCAAAGCACTCCTACGGTATCCGGGAGTTACACGATCTCATGGTCTAAGGAAGAGATACTTGACATTGGAAAAGCTCTAACAAAACGAACTACGATCTTGTGCTATGCTTAGGATTGGGTCTTGTCCATCACATCATTCTCCTAATGATGTGGTCCCGTTATCATTGACATCCAATGTCCATAGTCAGGAAACCATGACTATCTATTGATCAACGAGCTAGTCAACTAGAGGCTCACTAGGGACATATTGTGATCTATTTATTCACACGTGTATTACGATTTCCGGATAATACAATTATAGCATGAATAAAAGACAATTATCATGAACAAGGAAATATAATAATAATCCTTTTATTATTGCCTCTAGGGCATATTTCCAACATCACCATGATCTTGCGTGTGCGTAGGATTTTTTTTGAAATTACTACGTTCCCCAACAGTGGCATCCGAGCCAGGTTTTATGCGTAGATGTCATATGCACGAGTAGAACACAAGTGAGTTGTGGGCGATATAAGTCATACTGCTTACCAGCATGTCATACTTTGGTTCGGCGGTATTGTTGGACGAAGCGGCCCGGACCGACATTACGCGTACGCTTACGCGAGACCGGTTCTCCCGACGTGCTTTGCACAAAGGTTGCTAGCGAGTGTCAGTTTCTCCAACTTTAGTCGAACCGAGTGTGGCTACGCCCGGTCCTTGCGAAGGTTAAAACAACACCAAGTTGACAAACTATCGTTGTGGTTTTGATGTGTAGGTAAGAACGGTTCTTGCTAAGCCCGTAGCAGCCACGTAAAATTTGCAACAACAAAGTAGAGGACGTCTAACTTGTTTTTGCAGGGCATGTTGTGATGTGATATGTCAAGACGTGATGCTATATTTTATTGTATGAGATGATCATGTTTTGTAACCGAAGTTATCGGCAATGGCGGCGGAGCCATATGGTTGTCGCTTCATTGTATGCAATGCAATCGCCCTGTAATGCTTTACTTTATCACTAAGCGGTAGCGATAGTCGTAGAAGCATAAGTTTGGCGAGACGACAACGATGCTACGATGAAGATCAAGGTGTCGCGCCGGTGACAATGGTGATCATGACGGTGCTTCGGAGATGGAGATCACAAGCACAAGATGATGATGGCCATATCATATCACTTATATTGATTGCATGTGATGTTTATCTTTTATGCATCTTATCTTGCTTTGATTGACGGTAGCATTATAAGATGATCCTTCACTAAATTATCAAAGTATAAGTGTTCTCCCGAGTATGCACCGCTATGAAAGTTCTTCGTCTTTGAGACACCACGTGATGATTGGGTGTGATAGGCTCTACGTTCAAATACAACGGTGCAAAACAGTTGCACACGCGGAATACTCGAGTTAAACTTGACGAGCCTAGCATATAACGAGATATGTCCTCGGAACACGGAGACCGAAAGGTCGGCGTGAATCATATAGTAGATATGATCAACATAGTGATGTTCACCATTGAAACTACTCCATCTCACGTGATGATCGGACATGGTTTAGTTGATTTGGATCACGTGATCACTTAGGGATTAGAGGATGTCTATCTAAGTGGGAGTTCTTAAGTAATGATTAATTGAACTTTAATTTATCATGAACTTAGTCCCGGTAGTATTAGCATATCTATGTTGTAGATCAATAGCTCGCGTTGTTGCTCCCCGTTTATATTTTGATATGTTCCTAGAAAAATAAGTTGAAAATGTTAGTAGCAATGATGCGGACTTGGTCCGTGATCGAGGATAAGCCTCATTGCTGCACGGAAGAATTATGTACTTGATGCACCGCTAGGTGCGGACCTATTGCAGGAGCGGATGCGGGCGTTATGAGCGTTTGGCTGGCTCAATATGATGACTACTTGATAGTTTAGTGCGCCATGCTTAACGACTTAGAATCGGGACTTCAAAGGCGTTTTGAATGTCATGGACCATATGAGATGTTCTAGGAGTTGAAGTTAATATTTCAAGCAAATACCGAGTTGAGAGATATGAAGTCTCCAACAAGTTCTATAGCTAAAAGATGGAGGAGAATAGCTCAAGCGGTGAGCATGTGCTCAGATTGTCTGGTACTACAATCACTTGAATCAAGTGGGAGTTAATCTTCCGAGATAAGATAGTGATTGACAGAGTTCTCTAGTCACTATCACCAAGTTACTAGAACTTCGTGATGAACTATAATATGAAAGGGATAACGAAGCGATTCCCAAGCTCTTCGTGATGCTGAAATCGACGAAGGTAGAAATCAAGAAAAACATCAAGTGTTGATGGTTGACAAGACCTCTAGTTTCAAGAAAAGGGCAAAGGGAAGAAGGGAACTTCAAGAAGAACGGCAAGCAAGTTGCTGCTCAAGTGAATAAGCCCAAGTCTTGTCCTAAGCACGAGACTAAGTGCTTCTCTTGCAAGGACTGGTCCTTTGAGCGGAACTACCCGGTATTTGGCGGATAAGAAGGATGGCAAAGTGAACAAAGGTATATTGGATATACATGTTATTGATGTGTACTTTACTAGTGTTTATAGCAAGCCCTCGGCATTTGATACTGGTTCAGTTGCTAAGAGTACTAACTCGAAACGGGAGTTGCAGAATAAACAGAAACCAGTAAAAGGTGAGGTGACGATGTGTGTTGGAAGTAGTTCCAAGGTTGATATGATCATCATCGCACACTCCCTATACTTTCGGGATTAGTGTTGTACCTAAATAAGTGTTATTTGGTGTTTGCGTTGAGCATGAATATGATTTGATCATGTTTATTGCAATACGGTTATTCATTTAAGTTAGAGAATAATTGTTGTTCTGCTTACATGAATAAAACCTTCTATGGTCATACACCCAATGAAAATGGTTTGTTGGATGTCGATCGTAGTAATACACATATTCATAATATTGAAGCCAAAAGATGCAAAGTTAATAATGATAGTGCAACTTATTTGTGGCACTGCCGTTTAGGTCATATTGGTGTAAAGCGCATGAAGAAACTCCATGCTGATGGCCTTTTGGAATCACTTGATACTTGCGAACCATGCCTTATGGGCAAGATGACTAAAACTCCGTTCTCCGGAACAATGGAGCAAGCAACAGATTTGTTGGAAATCATACATACTGATGTATGTGGTCCGATGAATCTTGTGGCTCGCGGCGGTATCATTATTTTTTGACCTTCACAGATGATTTGAGCAGATATAGGTATATCTACTTGATGAAACATATGTCTGAAACATTTGAAAAGTTCAAAGAATTTCAGAGTGAAGTGGAAAATCATCGTAACAAGAAAATAAAGTTTCTATGATCTGATCGTGGAGAAGAGTATTTGAGTTACGAGTTTGGTCTTCAGTTAAAACAATGTGAAATAGTTTCACTACTCACGCCACCTGGAACACCATAGTCTAATGGTGTGTCTGAACATCGTAACCATACTTTATTAGATATGGTGCAATCTATGATGTCTCTTACCGATTTACCACTATCGTTTTGGGGTTATGCATTAAAGACAGCTGCATTCACGTTAAAAAGGGCACCATCTAAGTCCGTTGAGACGACACAATATGAACTGTGGTTTGGCAAGAAACCAAAGTTGTCGTTTATTAAAGTTTGGGGTTGTGATGCTTATATGTAAAAGTTTCATCCTGATAAGCTCAAACCCAAATCGGAGAAATGTGTCTTCATAGGATACCCAAAGGAGACTGTTGGGTACACCTTCATCACAGATCCGAAGGCAAGACATTCGTTGCTAAGAATGGATCCTTTCTAGAGAAGGAGTTTCTCTCAAAAGAAGTGAGTGGGAGGAAAGTAGAACTTGATGAGGTAACCTGTACCTGCTCCCTTATTGGAAAGTAGTTCATCACAGAAATTTGTTCTGTGACTCCTACACCAATTAGTGAGGAAGGTAATGATGATGATCATGTAACTTCAGATCAAGTTACTACCGAACCTCGAGGTCAACTAGAGTGACATCCGCACAGAGTGGTACGGTAATCCTGTTCGGAGGTCATGTTACTTGACCATGACGAACCTACGAACTATGAGGAAGCGATGATGAGCCCAGATTCATGAAATGGCTTGAGGCCATGAAATCGAGATGAGATCCATGTATGAGAACAAAGTATGGACTTTGATTGACTTGCCCAATGATTGGCGAGCCATTGATATTAAATGGATCTTCAAGAGGAAGACGAACGCTGATAGTAGTGTTACTATCTACAAAGCTAGAATTGTCATAAAAGGTTTTGACAAGTTCAAGGTGTTGACTACGATGAGAGTTTCTCTCCGTATCTATGCTTAAGTCTGTCCGAATCATTTTAGCAATTGCCACATTTTATGAAATCGGCAAATGGATAAACAAAACTGCATTCCTTAATGGATTTATTAAAGAAGAGTTGTATATGATGCAACGAGAAGGTTTTGTCAATCCTAAAGGTGCTAACAAAATATGCAAGCTCCGCGATCCATCTATGGATTGGTGCAAGCATCTCGGAGTTGGAATATACGCTTTGATAAGTTGATCAAAGCATATAGTTTTATCTGAGACTTATGGTGAAGCCTGTATTTACAAGAAAGTGAGTGGGAGCACTACAACATTTCGAGAAGTATATGTGAATGACATATTGGTGATCGGAAATAATGTAGAATTATTACGCAAAGCATAAAGGAGTATTTGAAAGGATTTTTCAAAGAAAGACCTCGGTGAAGCTACTTACATATTGAGCATAAAGATCTATAGAGATAGATCAAGGCGCTTGATAAGTTTTTTCAATGAGTACATACCTTGACAAGATTTTGAACTAGTTCAAAATGGAGCGATCAAAGAAAGAGTTCTTGCCTGTGTTACAAGGTGTGAAATTGAGTAAGACTCAAAGCCGACCACGGTAGAAGATAGAAAGAGAATGAAAGTCATTCCCTATGCCTTGGCCATAGGTTCTATAAAGTATGCCATGCTGTGTACCAGATCTATTGTATACCCTACACTGATTTTTGCAAGGGAGTACAATAGTGATCTAGGAGTAGATCAATGGACAGCGGTCAAAATTATCCTTAGTGGAATAAGGATATGTTTCTCGATTATGGAAGTGACAAAAGGTTCGTCATAAAGGGTTACGTCGATGCAAGTTTTGACACTAATCTAGATGAATCTAAGACTCGGTCTAGATACATATTGAAAGTGGGAGCAATTAGCTAGAGTAGCTCCATGCAGAGCATTGTAGACATAGAAATTTGCAAAATACTTACGGATCTGAATGTGACAGACCCGTTGACTAAAATTATCTCACAAGCAAAACATGATCACACCTTAGTACTCTTTGGGTGTTAATCACATAGTGATGTGAACTAGATTACTGACTCTAGTAAACCCTTTGGGTGTTGGTCACATGTCGATGTGAACTATGGGTGTTAACCACATAAAGATATGAACTATTGATGTTAAATCACATGGCGATGTGAACTAGATTATTGACTCTAGTGCAAGTGGGAGACTGAAGGAAATATGCCCTAGAGGCAATAATAAAGTTATTATTTATTTCCTTATATCATGATAAATGTTTATTATTCATGCTAGAATTGTATTAACCGGAAACATAATACATGTGTGAATACATAGACAAACAGAGTGTCACTAGTATGCCTCTACTTGACTAGCTCGTTAATCGAAGATGGTTATGTTTCCTAACCATAGACATGAGTTGTCATTTGATTAACGGGATCACATCATTAGGAGAATGATGTGATTGACATGACCCATTCCGTTAGCTTAGCACACGATCGTTTAGTATGTTGCTATTGCTTTCTTCATGACTTATACATGTTCCTATGACTATGAGATTATGCAACTCCCGTTTATCGGAGGAACACTTTGTGTTCTACCAAACGTCACAACGTAACTGGGTGATTATAAAGGAGCTCTACAGGTGTCTCCAAAGGTACTTGTTGGGTTGGCCTATTTCGAGATTAGGATTTGTCACTCCGATTGTCGGAGAGGTATCTCCGGGCCCTCTCGGTAATGCACATCACTTAAGCCTTGCAAGCATTGCAACTAATGAGTTAGTTGCAGGATGATGTATTACTGAAGCGAGTAAAGAGACTTGCGATAGCGAGATTGAACTAGGTATTGAGATACCGA
This sequence comes from Aegilops longissima, assembly GCA_021605205.1. NCBI lineage: Eukaryota > Viridiplantae > Streptophyta > Magnoliopsida > Poales > Poaceae > Aegilops > Aegilops longissima. Next base: position 572,027,772 of record CM038681.1, read on the forward strand.
CGATCGAATCTCGGGCAAGTAACATACCGATGACAAAGGGAACGACGTATGTTGTGATGTGGTATGACCGATAAAGATCTTCATAGAATATCTGGGAGCCAATATGAGCATCCAGGTTCCGCTATTGGTTATTGACCGGAGACGTGTCTCGGTCATGTCTACATAGTTCTCGAACCGTAGGGTCCATGCGCTTAACGTTACGATGACGGTTATATTATGAGTTTATATGTTTTGATGTATCGAAGGTTGTTGAGTCCCGGATGTGATCAAGGACATGACGAAGAGTCTCGAAATGGTCGAGACATGAAGATTGATATATTGGAAGCCTATGTTTGGATATCGGAAGTGTTAGGGTGAAATCGGGATTTTATGGAATACCGGGGTTACGGAACCCCGGAGATAAATGGGCCTTAGTTGGCCTTTACGGAGAAGAGGAGAGCGGCCGGGGCTGGGCCACGCGCCCTTCCCCTAGTCCGAATAGGACAAGGATAGAGGCGGTGCCCCCTTTCTTCTCTCCTCCTCTTTTCCCTCCGAATCCTATTCCAACTAGGAAGGGGGGAGTCCTACTCGGTGGGAGTAGGACTCCTCTGGCGTGCCCTCCTTGCCGGCCGCCCCCCTTGCTCCTTTATATACGGGGCAGGGGCACCTCTAGACACACAAGTTGATCAGTTGATCTCTCCCAACCGTGTCGGTGCCCCCTCCACCATAGTCCACCTCGATATCTTGTAGCGGTGCTTAGGCGAAGCCCTGTGTCGGTAGAACATCAACATCGTCACCACGCCGTCGTCTTGTGAAACTCTCCCTCAACACTCGGCTGGATCGGAGTTCGAGGGGCGTCATCGGGCTGAGCGTGTGCTGAACTTCGGAGGTGCCGTGACGTTCGGTACTTGATCGGTCGGATCATGAAGAAATACGACTACATCAACGCGTTGTGCTACGCTAACGCTTCGGTCTCACGAGTGCGTGGACAACACTCTCCCTCTTGTTGCTATGCATCACCATGATCTTGCGTGTGCGTAGGATTTTTTTGAAATTACTACATTCCCCAACAAATATCGGGGTGTTCCCGGTTACGGTGGGTGGTCGGGGCCTAGCGATGCGCGTTTCTCTCGTACACGCACGCGCGTGGGTGCGAGGCGTTGGGCTCTAGTTGAACCCGGCGATTACCGCTGCAGCTCTGGCGTTCATCGAACCCGGCGATCGATCGATGGCTGTTAACTGAACCCGATCGGCGATTCTTCGCTCTGCTGCTAATCTGAAGCCGATCGATGCTGCCTCTGGATGAAAAGTGAGAGTTGTTCTGGGGGGGGTTTGGATGACCAGTTCCGGTGGGGGTGGATGAACAGGACCCGTGGTGTTGCCTCTGGATGAACAGGACCCGATCGTCGAGCGGTTGGGGCTGGATGAACAGGACCCGATCGATCGAGGCGGTTGGGGCTGGATGAACAGGACCCGTGGAGGGCTGGATGAACAGGACCACCCGTGGAGGGCTGGATGAATAGTAGATGGTGGAGGCTGGATGAGCAGAGCCCGTGGAGGGTGGTTGAGCAGAGCCCGTGGAGAGGGCTGGTTGAATAGTAGTCGGTGGAGAAGCGGCGGTGGAGGCTGGATGAGCAGGGGCCCGTGGATGAGCGATCCACAGGTGGAGGCTGGAGGAGGTTGACGGTGGATGAGCGAGAGGCCGTGGAGGCTGGAGGGTCGGCGGTGGAGATGAACGGTATCCGTGGAGTCCCATTTTCCGATCGCCACACCCTCCCGATGAACAGGACCCCCGTTTCGACCGTAGCGCTCCAACACAAGTCCGTTTCCTCCGTTTTGCGGTATGCCACACCCCTCCCGATGAACAGGACCCCCGTTTCGACCGTACGAGGTCCGTTTCCTCTGTTTTGCGGTACTCCAGACCCCTCCCGATGAACAGGATCCCGTTTCGACCATGTCCGGTCGAACACAAGGCCGTTTCCTCCGTTCTGCGGTACGCCAGGCCTCGTTTCCATCGGCTGCTCCATCCAAGCCCTCCCGATGAACACGACGACGCATTCCGTTCTGACCCAGCCGGTTGGCTCCCCATGATCACGATGACGACGCAGTTTCTTCGTTCCGACCCAGCCATGTACACGAGCCCTAGCTGTACGTATGCGTGAGTAGGCGTTCGAGACCCCGCCCGTATGTACGTACGTGGCCGTATTTTATCCTGCACACTGGCCGCTGTACGTACGTGTACATGCTACGTGTGCGCCTCTACTACGACACGTGCGCGCTCTACATCGACCAGTATGTACATACACGTTTACGACCAGAATGACAACGCTACGTACGCTTCGACCAGGTGGGTTCCGACTGTCAGGCACTTCCTTGCGTGTGAAGATGTAGCTGGTGGGTCCCAGCAGTCAAGGGGGAAACATTTTTTTGCGAAATACGGTGGCCCGTCCGGTGGGTCCCTCCTGTCTGGTGGAGGAATAATTATTTTGCGCGTAATAAGGAGGCACTTCCTTGCGGCCTCCGTGGACCCAGCTGTCAGCCTCTCCACGTACAGTACTCTTCCGATGGAAGTCGTTCCTCGACCACGTTGGCCACGCCGCGCCGAGAGCACCAGGGCGGTGGACGACGGCGATGCCTAGGAAGGGGACGACGCGGAGCCGGGGAAGACGCGGCAGTGGAAGCCCGCACGAAGAGGAGTACGAGGGTTCACTGGTTCGGCTGCGATGTGAGGCTGCCGTCACCGCAGGGCCTGGCCAGCGGTGGGAATAGTAGGGGGCGGTGAGGCCTCCGCGGCAGCACAGCCGGCCACGGGAGGCAGGAGCATGCGGCACGACCGGCGCTGCTTTGGGTGGCTGGAGCAAGAAGACCAGAGGTTGGAGAAGAACTACGGCTGTTGGATGGACATCGTACGGTCACTGGAGCTAGAATCATTCATATTGACTAAGTTGACAAAGCACTCCGTCCCCGTCAACTTAGTAGGCCCACAAGTCAGCCTCCCACCAAGGTGGGTCCCAACTAGCAGGGGGAGTATTCATTTTTTGTGTGCGTAATAAGGAGGCACTTCCAGTGGGTCCGAGCTGACAGCGGGGGGAACGTTTTTTTCACGAAATACGGTGGCCCGTCCGATGGGTCCCAGCAGTCAGGGGAAACGTTTTTTCGCCAAATATGGTGGCCCGTACGGTGGGTCCCTGCTGTCAGGTGGAGGAATAATTATTTTCCGCGTAATAAGGAGGCACTTCCTTGCGGCTGCCGTGGACCCAACTGTCATCCTCTCCACATACAGTACTCTTCTGATGGAAGTCATTCCTTGACCACGTTGACCACACCGCGCCGAGAGCACCAGGGCGGTGGATGAAGGAGAGGCCTAGGAAGGGGACGATGCGGAGCCGGGGAAGACGCGACAGTGGAAGCCCGCGCGAAGAGGAGAACGAGGGTTCACTGGTTCGGCTGCGGTGTGAGGCTGCCGTCGCCGCAGAATAACAGGGGGTGTGGGTGAGTAGAGGGATGGCCTGGCCAGCGGTGGGAGTAGTAGGGGCGGTGAGGCCTCCGCGGCATCATAGCCGGCCACGGGAGGCAGAAGCACGGGGCACAACCGGCGCTGGTTTGGGCGGCTGGGGCAAGAAGACCAGAGGTTGAAGAAGCACTACGACCGTTGGATGGATATCGTATGGTCACTGGAGCTAGAATCATTCATATTGACTAATTTGACAAAGCCCTCCGTCCCCGTCAACTTAGTAGGCCCACAAGTCAGCCTCCCACCAAGGTGGGTCCTAGCTAGTAGGGGGAGTATTCATTTTTTTCTGTGTAATAAGGAGGCACTTCCGGTGTGTCCGAGCTAACAGCGGGGGGAACGTTTTTTCGTGAAATACGGTGGCCCGTCCGATGGGTCCCAGGAGTCAGGGGAAACGTTTTTTTCGCAAAATACGGTGGACCATCCGGTGGGTCCCTGCCGTTAGGTGGAGGAATCATTATTTTCTACGTAATAAGGAGGCACTTCCTTGCTGCGGCCGTTGACCCAGCTGTCAGCCTCTCCACATATAGTACACTTCCGATGGAAGTCGTTCCTTGACCACGTTGACCACGTCGCGTTCCGTTGCATGCATGCATCCATGGGCGTGGTGCGTCCCCACTGTCAGCCTCTCACCTACAGTTATCTTCCGATGACTCTCGGTTGTTGACCATGTTGACCACACCGTGCCGAGCGCACCAAGGCTGGTGGACGACGGCGAGGCCCCAGACTGGAACGACCCGGAGATGGGGAAGACGGGGCAGTGGAGTCGCAGATGGAGAGGAGTGGGAAACTTGACTGGTTCGGGTGCGCGGCATCACAACCGTGGTGCCGCCCACGGGAGACAGGAGCAAGAACAGAGGTTAAAGAAAGAGCACGGCTGTTGGATTAACATCCAACGATCCAGCTGCTAGAATCATTTGTTGATTAAGTTAACAAAGCCCTGCATACACGTCCGCTTAGTAGGCCCACAAGTTAGCCACCAAATCTGATGGGTCCCAGCTGTCAACGGGAGGAATAATTTTTTTGCATAACAAGGAGGCACTTCCTTCCGTGCGAAGATACAGCCGGTGGGTCCCAGCTGTCAGGTGGAGGAAACATTTTTTTCAGCTTAACAAGGAGGAGCTTTCCTTGCGTGCGACCATGGACCTCGTGGGTCCCAGCCGTCAGGCTCTCCACGCACAGTCCTCTTCCGATGACTCTCGTTTGTTGACCACGCCGCACCGAGCGCAGCGAGGCGGTGGACGACGGTGAGGCCCCGGATGGGAATGACTCAGAGATGGGAAGACGCGGCAGTGGAGTCGCAGATTAAGTGGAGGAGAAGGGTTATAACTGGTTCTTGTGTGGCGTGGGGCTGCAGTCCGTGGAGAATAACCGGAGGTGTGGAGGGGTGGAGGGATACCATGGCGGCAGTGGGGTAGCGCTTCGCGCGATGCGTGCTAAGCAGAGCCGCTAGCACCGGAGGCCGGACCAGGCGGTCTCAGCGACGCTGGAGGAAGAAGACAAGAGATTGAAGGTTCATGCTGACCAGGTTGACAACGCGTTGCGTAGGTTTTGACCTATTGGCCCACATGTCAGCCTGCAAAAATGTGGCATATATTTAACCCATGTTTTCTAGAATGTACAGTCCATTTGCTTGGCTGGGTGAACAAATAATATCGCGTCAATGCGGCCCATTTATATTATCTAAGAAATCCCAACCCATTTGCACTTCCTTCAAATACACGAATTAGCTGGGCTCGTTATATATATAATGTTATGTTAGAAGGAGCAATTAATATCAAAAATAAACCGGAGAGGCACATTTTTATATACATAATTAACAAATTAGCGAGTTATTGCTCAAAATAAAAATGAGCGCGTTATTATTACATTGGTCCTTAAAATCTTCGCAAGCTTTTGTACGCAATCACCAGGATTTTCCTTGCATGTGAGTCAAAAACAACCAGGATTTTCCTTGCCAACTTCTATTAAACATTTACTTTTATAAGTTAATAACACATGGGATGTTTTTATAATGTATATATAAGTCTCTATAAAATATACGATAATAGTAATACTATAAATATATATAATGTGGTTAAAAAATACATTTGGCTGCCGATCTTTAAGAAAAAGCCCATAGGCCGGTATGGACCTCAAAAAATAAGTTGGAACCACTATCACCGTATGTCGTGGGCTACGCATGTTAAAATACAAAACCTAGGCCTAGCTGATACTTGTTCGCCCTCTGGAAAAAAATGATACCAGATCCCCGAGCTTAACTGGATTAAAGAGGGGCAGGTGACATTGAAGAAGCACATCAGAGCGATTTTTTCTTGGTGGATGGCTCTCGATGGTGTTTTTTACTTGCCTCTGCACCATACAACTTGTATTTTAGCCTCCCAATCCGTGGTGGACCGGTAGCCCATTTCTTGGGCGGGCCAACCTCTGAAACCAGCACTCGATTTTCATCAAGCCCCAAAACAACGTAATACTATGTTTGTTTTGAGGCCGAAAACATTCTGGTAGGGGTTGAGCGGGGGAGGGGGCAAGATAGAGCAAAAAGATTAAAAAGAGCTGATGCGACGTTGCTACCTTAACAAAGAAGGTGCAATTCTTCTCGGGAAGAAGGTGTGCCGTTGACACCCACACGTCACATACCCCACAGTAGGCATACTAACAAGTTCACACACAAGTACAACAGAAAAGGTAAACATTTGTATCGAACTCAGGTTCACAGGACACGTTCATATGCATAGCCAACATTCACTATCAACAACTCAAAAGATTCATATATACACAAGTTCAACATGTCTATGGATCCAAATGATTGATAGATCACACAACAATATTCATAGATAATTCACAAGAAGATTCAGATATACGCATGTTCAGTATGTTTATGCATCCAAATGATTGAGATCACAACCAATATGATCCATGGACGGACTTTAATTACCTAGGGTATAGACTGGTAAATGGTGTTGATCGGAGGTACTTCTTTCTAAAATTAATGCTTATGCGAGTAAACTTTCGAGTACATAAAGAGGCATCACAGACAATCTAAACTTTGCTTGTAGGTTTATCCTCAAATAGTGGCCTCGTGCGAGGAGGTTTGAGCAGCTTGGCCACTACTTTCATCCAACTAGTTCTTGGTTCATCTTGGTCCTGTAGCTCCCAAAATTCTACATTGCGGAGCGAGAAAGGAGGCGGTTGAGAAAATGAACCACCCAAATTTTTGTGTAGTTCAATGAAATGGATCATCCTTGGCGTGCGCAGACTGGTTAAGTGCGGATGAATATATCGTCAACCAACTTATGCGGAATCTTTAGACTCCATGCCATACTGATTCGCTACCATATGCGCCGATAACCAAAAGGCACAAGTTGGGACCAAAGACTGGACTGCGTTTTTCTGGGCTATGTGCCAAGCAATATTTTTGGCGATCACTCTCCTAATACTTGGAGTTTGACAATTGGTTGACGCCGGTTGATACTCAAATGAATATAGGCAGTTCTTCTTGTCAACATCGATGCTTGTCTGAGTGAACTTTGGAGTACATAGCAGCAGCATAAGTACCTGTCCATCTGATCTTTTTGTGCAGTTCTACTGAAATCACCCGATGTAATGATTTGCCTGCGAGTTCAGGCTCCAAGTTACCCCCTACTGAAATCGGCAAACAATAGCACAATACCAGATTACCAATACATATGACAAGCACAATAATCAGGATAAAGACCAATACCAACCTGTGTGAGGTAGCATATCAAGTACTATTTCCTTTGACTGGAAGCCGAGATAAGCCAAGCGACTGACCACAAAGGAAGAATGCAAGCCGAGATTAGTGACTAATAGGAAAGGAAGGAAGCTGTCGAGGCAATGAAGCACCCAAAGTTTTTGTGCAGTTCCACCAAAATCGAGCATCCATGTTGGCACATATATTGAGAGAGTGAGATTACTGTAATAGTGGGACTAGTTGATGAAACATACACTAACAAATAGAAGCACCCTCATTATCTTAGTGGGTAAAGTTAGCATTCCCTCCCTGCTCCACCACATGATTCACCTCCATAGACAAACATACACACGTACATGATTCAGCATAGGGTGCTACTAAAGATTTGTTTGACTCCGACAGGAAAATTAGGCAGCAATAAATTAGTTGTACTTAAGTACTCCTAATTAATTAAGTGGGACATCAGAAGTGGAAGGGCTCCCTGGAGGATCGTCTCACATGTAAGGTAGTCGTTGCCGGAGCCCTTGAATGGCCTCGACTAAGGCCTTGGCTTCAGCAAGATCGCCTTGGCACTGTTTACTCTTCTTTTTCTTCCTCTTCATGCTCTGTTTCTCATTCTCCTCACCAGTTGGTGAAACCAAGTACATGATTGGCCTTCTATTTCAGAATTGGTTTTGTCAGTGAGGGAGTACAAGTGTACTAGTAAAAAATAGCATTATTTTCTCATGGCGATCATAAAATAGAGATGAACACATGCATTAAATATCATTCTTACCTAAAGGAAGGTTATGGTGCCATTATGGATGATGAGGATTGGAACACAGATCTCCCTTTGTGCAGTTCCACGAAATGAACCAACTGTTCCATTCGACATTCGGTTAAACAACACAAAAGTCACTTCTTTTAAGAAGCGTTTTTGTGCGATGCACCAAAAAGGTCATAACGACAACCGGTGAAATGGATATCCCTGTTTGCAGAAAAAAGCTGAGAGGAAACAATCGAGTCTCAAACAATTACAGGCAAAAACATTTGGCTAAACTTTTCATGGCTTATAACAGTGGCATGACTTCATTTTTACCAGGGGCATTAGATTAAGAACAACTAAATATTTGGTATAAGGGCATGGGACAGTGGGTGCACCAGCAGTCCAGCACCATGTACCTAAACAGGGGCATAAAGTGGTGATTCATAGTTTTTTGCCCCGAGAAACAAACATCCAAGAAACATATCTGGGTTGGTCCCATTTTTGTTCACTCTAGCCACCTAATCCTATGTGTGGATAGCAAATCTAGTCCTAGTCATACCACTGTGTACATCGTTACCCCTATATTTCCCTTTTCGACCAAGAGACCGGTTGGATGACCAGTCTATACTACTTTCACCCCCTTTCCTTCCTGTTTGTACCAAGTCCGGTGTACTACATACTAAATTCCCCCACCCCCACTTTATTTCTTGTTTGAACCAAGTACAAGATTCGACTCCATGAAGTAGCTTTACCTCTAACAATAAAAAAAAGGTGACATTGGACCATCTGATCGAGAGGGGCTGAGAGGTAGAAAATGATGCACATGCAGCGACATAGCGAGCTGGGGAAGTAGAGCTAAGGTGGTTTCAAAGGAAGATATACCTGAAGGTCGTCGAGACGTGGATAGGTGGGCGGCAGGAGGCCGGATCCGCCCACACTAGGGCAACGACGAAGGGATCGAAGGACCTCCCGCGTCGGCACTCGGCCAGAGATAACGGTGCGGGCGGCAGTGGGTCTCCTCCCTCGCCGTCGATGACGGCCTAAATGCTACCCCTCCTCCCCTTCACCGGCGGAGGGGGATACGTTCGGATCTGTAACCAGCGGTGAGGATAGAAAGACAATGTTTTTTGAGGGGAGAAAGACAGTGTTACCACCCCTATCTTGTTTAGATCTGGAGAGGATGAGGGTGTGTGAATAGAGCAACCCTAGCAAGCAAGCGCAGAGGCTCCGGCCTATATATACGTAGTGGGGTAGTTTTCCTTTTTCACTCCATCAAAACAATCGTTTAAAATTGTGTACTACGTGCTGTGTCGCCCTTTTTAGTCGTTGATTGTTTTTGAGATAGCTACCGCTTGTTCCAAGTGGTGTTACGGTGTGCCAGTCGCACTTTGTATCGTTCAAGTCTGGTACAAGTCCCTCCATTAAATGAACAACCACCCCTCGTAAAAAAAATTGTGAACAAGCCCACGGCTAAAATTATCGGAAACGTGGGTTGCCCCAACATGCATTATTATTTATATTTTCTACTCCCTCCGTTCCTAAATATAAGTCTTTTTTATAGCCACACCTAAGACAAGAATTTTTTATTAGCAGTGAACCCCACATGTCATAGACACAAATAGTGTGGCAAGATTCCTTAGGCAAGCCAAAGTGTGTCTAACAATTTGAGCAACTCAAGTGAGGCATGTGGCAACATAAGACAAACATAGTCACAATCCAAACAGCCCCGTAATTTTTTGTGACATGCATGAAAATTTGGTTAGTTAAATTTATAGTCAAAATTTGGCAAGGTGCATCAAATCAACACATGCAAGTATCAAAAGGGAAGTCATGGCATGCATGCATGCGTTGTACTCCCTCCGTTTCCAAATATAAGTCTTTTTGGAGATTGCAACAAGTGACTACATATGAAGCAAAATATTTCTACATACATCGTAGTCCATTTGAAATGTGTAAAAAGACTTATATCGAGTGCAGTGCTTTGACGTGTCGCGTCAACTCGTACAAGACTGAGAAGTTTGATTACTACAACGCCCTCTCCCTCACGGACTGAGCTCCCGTGCCTTAACTGCACCTGCCTTTGGCTGCATGGCAGGTGGGCCAACCACCTGTTGGGCCCACCTGTCATAGACTCAAAGGCAGGAGCAGTAAGTCAATGAAGCTGCGTCCCTCCCTCGCGCATGAGCGTGGTGGCTGGCAGGACTAGTAGGAGCTTTCTCTACACGCTTCTTGACGGTGACGAACTTGCGGATGGAGTTGACCATCATGTCGTCCATGCGGGAGGCGAAGCCGGCTCGGCGAGGGCTATGACACCGGCGGTCGCCAGCACCATCTGGAAACGCTGCACAGTGCGAGGCCGTAGGCCGGTGCCTTGGATGATTTGGCACAGCCGACTGCCGCTCGCGTCCATCGCCTCCATAGGTGGTTCGGCTTCGGTCACTTGGTCTTGGATTGGAGTGAGCGGTGTTGCTTGAGACTAAGGAGTAGATGGTTGCTTGGCTGGGTGAACAAATAATATCGCGTCAATGCGGCCCATTTATATTATCTAAGAAATCCCAACCCATTTGCACTTCCTTCAAATACACGAATTAGCTGGGCTCGTTATATATATAATGTTATGTTAGAAGGAGCAATTAATATCAAAAATAAACCGGAGAGGCACATTTTTTATATACATAATTAACAAATTAGCGAGTTATTGCTCAAAATAAAAATGAGCGCGTTATTATTACATTGGTCCTTAAAATCTTCGCAAGCTTTTGTACGCAATCACCAGGATTTTCCTTGCTTGTGAGTCAAAAACAACCAGGATTTTCCTTGCCAACTTCTGTTAAACATTTACTTTTATAAGTTAATAACACATGGGATGTTTTTATAATGTATATATAAGTCTCTATAAAATATCGATAATAGTAATACTATAAATATATATAATGTGGTTAAAAAATACATTTGGCTGCCGATCTTTAAGAAAAAGCCCATAGGCCGGTATGGACCTCAAAAAATAAGTTGGAACCACTATCACCGTATGTCGTGGGCTACGCATGTTAAAATACAAAACCTAGGCCTAGCTGATACTTGTTCGCCCTCTGGAAAAAAATGATACCAGATCCCCGAGCGAACTGGATTAAAGAGGGGGCAGGTGACACGACTGAAGAAGCACATCAGGAGCGATTTTTTTCTTCAGTGGATGGCTCTCGATGGTGTTTTTTTACTTGCCTCTGCACCATACAACTTGTATTTTTAGCCTCCCAGTCCGTGGTGGACCAGTAGCCCATTTTGCTGGGCGGGCCAACCTACAGAAACCAGCACTCGATTTTTCATCAAGCCCCAAAAACAACGTAATACTATGTTTGTTTTGAGGCCGAAAACATTACGGTAGGGGTTGAGCGGGGGAGGGGGCAAGATAGAGCAAAAAGATTAAAAAGAGCTGATGCGACGTTGCTACCTTAACAAAGAAGGTGCAATTCTTCTCGGGAAGAAGGTGTGCCGTTGACACCCACACGTCACATACCCCACGGTAGGCATACTAACAAGTTCACACACAAGTACAAGTAAAAGGTAAACATTTGTATCGAACTCAGGTTCACAGGACACGTTCATATGCATAGCCAACATTCACTATCAACAACTCAAAAGATTCATATATACACAAGTTCAACATGTCTATGGATCCAAATGATTGATAGATCACACAACAATATTCATAGATAATTCACAAGAAGATTCAGATATACGCATGTTCAGTATGTTTATGCATCCAAATGATTGAGATCACAACCAATATGATCCATGGACGGACTTTAATTACCTAGGGTATAGACTGGTAAATGGTGTTCAGTCGGAGGTACTTCTTTCTAAAATTAATGCTTGTACGAGTAAACTTTCGAGTACATAAAGAGGCATCACAGACAATCTAAACTTTGCTTGTAGGTTTATCCTCAAATAGTGGCCTCGTGCCGAGGGAGGTTTGAGCAGCTTGGCCACTACTTTCATCCAACTAGTTTACTGGTTCATCTTGGTCCTGTAGCTCCCCAAAATTCTACATTGCAGACGAGAAAGGAGGCGGTTGAGAAAATGAACCACCCAAATTTTTTGTGTAGTTCAACTGAAATGGATCATCCTTGGCGTGCGGAGATGGTTAAGTGCGGATGAATATATCGTCAACCAACTTATGCGGAATCTTTAGACTCCATGCCATCTGATTCGCTACCATATCGCCGATAACCAAAAGGCACAAGTTGGGACCAAAGATGGACTGCGTTTTTACGGGCTATGTGCCAAGCAATATTTTTGGCGATCACTCTCCTAATACTTGAGTTTGACAATTGGTTGGCCGGTTGATACTCAAATGAATATAGGCAGTTCTTCTTGTCAACATCGATGCTTATGCGAGTGAACTTTGGAGTACATAGCAGCAGCATAAGTACTGTCCATCGATCTTTTGTGCAGTTCTACTGAAATCACCCGATGTAATGATTTGCTGCGAGTTCAGGGCTCCAAGTTACCCCTATGAAATCGGCAAACAATAGCACAATACCAGATTACCAATACATATGACAAGCACAATAATCAGGATAAAGACCAATACCAACTTTGTGAGGTAGCATATCAAGTACTATTTCCTTTATTTGGAAGCCGAGATAAGCCAAGCGACCGACCACAAAGGAAGAATGCAAGCGAGATTAGTGACTAATAGGAAAGGAAGGAAGCTGTCGAGGCAATGAAGCACCCAAAGTTTTTGTGCGGTTCCACCAAAATCGAGCATCCATGTTGGCACATATATTGAGAGAGTGAGATTCTTTGTAATAGTGGGACTAGTTGATGAAACATACACTAACAAATAGAAGCACCCTCATTATCTTAGTGGGTAAAGTTAGCATTCCTCCTGCTCCACCACATGATTCACCTCCATAGACAAACATACACACGTACATGATTCAGCATAGGGTGCTACTAAAGATTTGTTTGACTCCGACAGAAAATTAGGCAGCAATAAATTAGTTGTACTTAAGTACTCCTAATTAATTAAGTGGGACATCGAAGTGGAAGGGCTCCACGGAGGATCGTCTCACATGTAAGGTAGTCGTTGCGGAGCCCTTGAATGGCCTCGACTAAGGCCTTGGCTTCACAAGATCGCCTTGGCCTTATTTACTCTTCTTCTTCTTCCTCTTCATGCTCTGCTTTCTCATTCTCCTCACAGTTGGTGAAACCAAGTACATGATTGGCCTTCTATTTCAGAATTGGTTTTGTCGGTGAGGGAGTACAAGTGTACTAGTAAAAAATAGCATTATTTTCTCATGGCGATGCATAAAATAGAGATGAACACATGCATTAAATATCATTCTTACCTAAAGGAAGGTTATGGTGCCAATATGGATGATGAGGATTGGAACACAGATCTCCCTTTGTGCAGTTCCACGAAATGAACCAACTGTTCCATTCGACATTCCAGTTAAACAACACAAAAGTCACTTCTTTTAAGAAGCGTTTATGCGATGCACCAAAAGGTCATAACAACAACCCGGTGAAATGGATATCCTGTTTGCAGAAAAAAGCTACAGAGGAAACAATCGAGTCTCAAACAATTACAGCAAAAACATTTGGCTAAACTTTTCATGGCTTATAACAAGTGGCATGACTTCATTTTACCAGGGGCATTAGATTAAGAACAACTAAATATTTGGTATAAGGGCATGGGACGGTGGGTGCACCAAAGAGTCCGGCACCATGTACCTAAGCAGGGGCATAAAGTGGTGATTCATAGTTTTTGCCCGAGAAACAAACATCCAAGAAACATATCTGGTTGGTCCCATTTTTGTTCACTCTAGCCACCTAATCCTATGTGTGGATAGCAAATCTAGTCCTAGTCATACCACTTGTGTACATCGTTACCCTATATTTCCTTTTTCGACCAAGAGACCGGTTGGATGACCAGTCTATACTACTTTCACCCCTTTCCTTCCTGTTTGTACCAAGTCCGATTGTACTACATACTAAATTCCCCACCCCACTTTATTTCTTGTTTGAACCAAGTACAAGATTCGACTCCATGAAGTAGCTTTACCTCTAACAATAAAAAAAGGTGACATTGGACCATCCGATCGAGAGGGGCTGAGAGGTGAAAATGATGCACATGCAGCGACATAGCGAGTGGGGAAGTAGAGCTAAGGTGGTTTCAAGGAAGATATACCGAAGGTCGTCGAGGCGTGGATGGGTGGGCGGGAGGCGGATCCGCCCACACTAGGGCAACGACAGAAGGATCGGAGGACCTCCGCGTCGGCACTCGGCCGAGATAGCAGTGCGGGCGGCGGTGGGTCTCTCCTCGCCGTCGATGGCGGCCTAAATGCTGCCCTCCTCCCTTCACGGCGGAGGGGATACGTTCGGATCTGTAACCAGCGGTGAGGATAGAAAGACAATGTTTTTGAGGGAGAAAGACAGTGTTACCACCCCTATCTTGTTTAGATCTGGAGGATGAGGGTGTGTGAATAGAGCAACCCTAGCAAGCAGCGAGAGGCTCGGCCTATATATACGTAGTGGGGTAGTTTTCCTTTTCACTCCATCAAAACAATCGTTTAAAATTGTGTACTCGTGCCGGTCGCCCTTTTTTAGTTGTTGATTGTTTTTGAGATAGCTACCGCTTGTTCCAAGTGGTGTTACGGTGTGCCAGTCGCACTTTGTATCGTTCAAGTCTGGTACAAGTCCCTCCATTAAATGAACAACCACCCCTCGTAAAATTGTGAACAAGCCCACGGCTAAAATTATCGGAAGCGTGGGTTGCCCCAACATGCATTATTATTTATATTTTCTACTCCTCCGTTCCTAAATATAAGTCTTTTTATAGCCACACCTAAGACAAGAATTTTTTATTAGCGATGAACCCCACATGTCATAGACACAAATAGTGTGGCAAGATTCCTTAGGCAAGCCAAAGTGTGTCTAACAATTTGAGCAACTCAAGTGAGGCATGTGGCAACATAAGACAAACATAGTCACAATCCAAACAGCCCCGTAATTTTTTGTGACATGCATGAAAATTTGGTTAGTTAAATTTATAGTCAAAATTTGGCAAGGTGCATCAAATCAACACATGCAAGTATCAAAAGGGAAGTCATGGCATGCATGCATGCGTTGTACTCCCTCCGTTTCCAAATATAAGTCTTTTTGGAGATTGCAACAAGTGACTACATATGAAGCAAAATATTTCTACATACATCGTAGTCCATTTGAAATGTGTAAAAAGACTTATATCGAATCTTGATGCTTTGGCGTGTCGCGTCAACTCGTGCAAGACCGAGAAGTTTGATTACTACAGCGCCTCTCCCTCACGGACTGAGCTCCAGTGCCTTATCTCGCACCTGCCTTTGGCTGCATGGCAGGTGGGCCAACCACTGTTGGGCCCACTGTCATAGACTCAAAAGGCAGGAGCGATGAAGTCAATAAGCTGCGTCCCTCCCTCGCGCATGGCGTGGTGGCTGGCAGGACTAGTAGGAGCTTTCTCTACACGCTTCTTGCGGTGGCGAACTTGCGGATGGAGTTGACCATCATATCGTCCATGCGGGAGGCGAAGCCGGCTCGGCGAGAGCTATGACACCGTGGTCATGACACCATCTGAAGCAGCTGCACAGTCGCGAGGCCGTGAGCGGTGCCTTGGATGATTTAGCACGGCCATCGCCGCTCAGCGTCCATCGCCTCCATAGGTGGTTACGGCCACGGTCACTTGGTCTTGGATTGGAGTGAGCGGTGTTGCGCAGAGACTAAGGGTAGATGGATTGGAGTCTTTGGGGCGCCTTTATATGAGAATCCAAACTCTGTTGCATTCACATCATGCTGGCTCTATTCTGCTTCTCCAATTAATTCCATCTGCATGTAATTTGAGGATGCATCATTGATCGTTCAACGTCTTGGGAACCGCTACCCTCTCCCTCCATGGCATCAACCACCTATGGAGGCGACTGCCGCTTGCATCTATCGCGTGTCAGGAGACGTTCCCGTCGACGATGAGGTGCCTATGGTGACTTCGTAAATTTCAAGATGATAGTACTAGTATACTCAATATTGTGCACCGCGACCAAGGCCGAGAGGAAAACGAGAGAACTACGTATTTATTTACGGTGTAGATTCACTCATTTTGCTCCATATGTACTCCATCTCGGTGTAGTCTAGTCACTTGTTGAAATCTCTAGAAAGGTAAATACTCCTTTCTGGTTTACAGGGCTATACTAGCAAGTACTACAATAGTGGGCTCACATAGCAATTTTGTCTCATGCAAGAGCCTGGCTATATCGTGCTCAAGGTTACATAAGCGCCACGTTAGGGTTGCACTTGGCTCTTCGCCTCTTCGAGAAGATGAACAATGATTTTACTACTACTGCTTCTACAGTATCGAATCCACTGTTGCATGTCCGTCCACCGCGAGCGGGAGGGATAGCTCGTTGTAGTACTATAAGCAAAAGCCTGTCCTTGTCTGCGAGCCACCGCACTCATGGGCGAGGGAGAAGGCGTGTAGTAGTAAAATCAAGCTTCTCCTTGTTATATGAGTTGACGCGACACATCATAGCACTGGCCCCACATGGTTGCCTCTAAACTTGGCTGAAAGACCCGCAGTGTACAATACTCAATTTGCTGCAACCTCTAACATTTGCCCCACCACAAATTAAAATATATATTCCTATCTTGACCAGATGAGCGTGCAAACTAGAATCACCAGGATGATAGGTAGGGCCAGAAGATTGTTTAAATCAAAAAAATATAGCATGGAGCCGGCCCCAATGATTTTAAGCTTACAGGCATGGTACACGCTATCCTAGACTACTCTACACATGAAACTGCCACACGAGCGTCCGGGCTGCGCTTGGCTCTTCGCCTCTTCAGGAAGTCGAACAATGATGGAGTACTACTGCAGTGGAGGAGTACTATAGTATACTTCTAGCCATCTAACACCGATTGAACTGCTGCATGTCCACCGCGTGCGGGAGGGAGAGCGTGTAGCGAACGAAAGCTTCTCCTAGTCCTGCCAGCCACCACGCTCATGGGCGAGGGAGGGACGCAGCTTCATTGACTTACTGCTCTTGCCTTTGCGTCTATGACTGGTGGGCTCAACAGGTCGGTGGCCCACTTGTCATGTAGCCAAAGGCAGGCGTGGTTAAGGCGAGATGGTGTTGTAGTAATCAAACTTCTCGGTCTTGTATGAGTTGACGCGACACATCTAAGCACTGCACTTGATATATTTCAATAACTTGCGTTTATCGATGCATTAATTACAACGCATGCATGCATGCCGTGACTCTCCTTTTGATACTTGCATGTGTTGATTTAATGCACCTTGAAGTAGTATGAATATGTGACGGTAAAGCTTTGTAATGCCCCGACCCTAATAAAGCGAGAGATGGTTGTCCACGAGGCGAGATCATGCAGACGGAACAGGACCCGACGATGGAGCTCTCTATGGTCTCGATGGACCTCACCTTGCTCCACTGCCCCTTGTGCCTCCGCCCTTGAAGCCTCCAGTGTATGAGGTTTGAATACACCTCGTCCGTTCGGCTGATCGAGCAAGGTGCAGGTTTCTTGATTGATGTGTTGTTCGATTGATTTGTGCAGTGCAAGGGAGGGCACCTGGCTTGCGCGCACTGTCGTGTCGAGCGCGTCGGGAACCAGCAGCAGTGCCAGAAGTGCGATCACGATGGTGGCTTCGACGTGCGGGACACGGCGGTGGACGTCGTCCTCTCCTCGGTGAGGGTGGAGTGCCTGCACGAAGGCTGTGGGCTCTACGTCACTTACCACAAGCTCGCCGATCACCAGAGCGTGTGTCCGCTCGCGCCCTTCAAATGCCTCGTGCCCGTCTGCGGCTACGAAGGCCCGCCGCCGGTGCTCCCCCACCACATCAACACTATGCATCCCATGCCCATGCACGAGATCCGATGCGGCAAAGCGCTCCGGTACAAGTGCCTTTGTCGAACCCACGGCTCCTGCTGTTACATGGAGGAGGGCGGTCATCGTTTTTTCTTGGTCGGCGGTGTGCTCGACATCGGCGCACCTATCGCCGTGTCGGTTGTATGCATCAGAGTGGGGGCATCCCCAAGCCCACCTCGTGACCAACCTGTGGGCGAGCGGCCGGCGAAGAGCCAAAGGCAGGGCAGCGCCGTCAAGGTGGAAATGGAGGTGAAAAGCTGTTGGGGAGCGTTGCATAAAATAAAAATTTTCCTCGTTCACCAAGATCCATCTATGAGTTCATCTAGCAGCGATTGAGAGAGATGCATCTACATACCCTTTGTAGATCGCGTGCGAAGCGTTCAAGAGAGCGGGGTTGAGAGTCGTTCTCGTCGTGATCCAAATCACCGGAGATCCTAGCGCCGAGCAGACGGCACCTCCGCATTCAACACACGTACCATCAGCGCGACGTATCCTCCATCTTGATCCAGCAAGGGAAGGAGAGGTTGATGAAGATCCAGCAACCTGACGGCGTGGTGGTGGATCTGTGATACTCGGTGGGCCGCCAAGCAAGCTGGGGAGGAGGAAGAGGTGTAGCAGGGAAGGGGCGCCAAGTGCAAGGTGCGGCTGCCCTCCCTCCCCTCTATATAGGGTCCCAGGCGCCGGCCCTAGGAGATGGGATCTCCTAGGGGGCGGCGGCAAGGGTGGAGTGCCCCAAGGCAAGTGGGGCCCCCCCTAGGGTTCCCAACCCTAGGCGCGGAGGGGGCCAGGCACCAGCCCACCAGGGTCTGGTTCCCCTCCGACTTGAGCCCATGGGGCCCTCGGGATAGGTGGCCCCACCGGTGGACCCAAGAGACCCTTCCGGTGGTCCGTACAATACGGGTGACCCGAAACTTTCCGATGGCGAAACAGCACTTCCTATATAAAATTCTTTACCTCGGACCATTCCGGATCTCCTCGTGGCGTCCGGGATCTCATCAGGACTCCGAACAACTTTCGACTTGCTGCATACTCATATTCATACAACCCTAAGCGTCACGAACCTTAAGTGTGTAGACCCTACGGGTTCGGAGACATGCAGAACATGACCGAGGCGGCTCTCGGTCAATAACCAACAGCGGATCTGGATACCCATGTTGGCTCCCACATACTCCTCGATGATCTCATCGGATGAACCACGATGTCGAGATTCAAGTAACCCTGTATACTATTCCCTTTGTCGGACGGTATGTTACTTACCCGAGATTCGATCGTCGGTATCCCAATACCTCATTCAATCTCGTTACGGCAAGTCACTTTACTCGTGCCGTAATGCATGATCCGTGACGGACACTTGGTCACTTTGAGCTCATTATGATGATGCACTACCGAGTGGGCCCAGTGATACCTCTCCGTAATACGGAGTGACAAATCGATCTCGATCCGTGTCAACCAGACACTTTCGGAGATACCTGTAGTGCACCTTTATAGTCACCCGATTACGTTGTGACGTTTGGTACACCCAAAGCACTCCTCACGGTATCCAGGAGTTACGATCTCATGGTCTAAGGAAAAGATACTTGACATTGGAAAAGCTCTAGCAAAATGAACTACGATCTTGTGCTATGCTTAGAATTGGGTCTTGTCCATCACATCATTCTCCTAATGATGTGATCCCGTTATCAATGACATCCAATGTTCATAGTTAGAAACCATGACTATCTATTGATCAACGAGCTAGTCAACTAGAGGCTCACTAGGGACATGTTGTGGTCTATCTATTCACACGTGTATTACGATTTCCGGATAATACAATTATAGCATGAATAAAGACAATTATCACGAACAAGGAAATATAATAATAATCCTTTTATTATTGCCTCTAGGGCATATTTCCAACAGTCTCCCACTTGCACTAGAGTCAATAATCTAGTTACATTGTGATGAATCGAACACCCATAGAGTTACGGTGTTGATCATGTTTTGCTTTCATGGAAGAGGTTTAGTCAGCGGATATGCAACATTCAGATCCGTATGCACTTTGCAAATTTCTATGTCTCCATCTTGAACATTTTCACGAATGGAGTTGAGCGGCAACTTGATGTGCTGGTCTTCTTGTGAAACCTGGGCTCCTTGGCAAGTGCAATAGCTCGGTGTTGTCCACGAGAAGAGTTTGATCGGCTGACGCATTGGGTATGACTCCTAGGTGGTGATGAACTCCTTCACCCAAATTGCTTCATCGCTGCCTCGAGGCTGTCATGTACTCCGCTTCACCGTAGATCCCGCCACGGCCTTTCGCTTGCAGCTGCACCAGCTCTTGCTCCACCATTCAACATATACGTATCCGGTTTGTGACTTAGAGTCATCCAGATCGTGTCGAAGCTAGCATCGGCGTAACCCTTCTGACGAGCTCTTCGTCACCTCCATAAAGCGAAACATGTCCTTAGTCCTTTTCGGTGCTTTGGGATGTTCTTGACCGCTGTCTAGTGTTCCTTGCTGGGATTACTTTGGTACCTTCCTACCAAACTTACGGCAAGGTTTACATCTGGCTTTGGTACACAGCATGGCATACATAATAGACCATATGGCTGATGCATAGGGATGACACTCATCTCTTCTATATCTTCTGCCGTGGTGGGACATTGAGCGAGCTCAATTTCACACCTTACTGTCTGAGGCAAGAACCCTTTCTTGGACTGATCCATTTTGAACTTCTTCAATATCTTTTCAAGGTATGTGCTTTGTGAAAGACCTATGAGGCGTCTCGTCTATCTCTATAGATCTTGATGCACGATATATAAGCAACTTCTCAAGGTCCTTCATTGAAAACTCTTATTCAAGTAGGCCTTAATGCTGTCCAAAAGTTCTATATCATTTCCCATCAAAAGTATGTCATCTACATATAATATGAGAAATGCTCTGAGCTCCCACTCACTTTCTTGTAAACGAGCTTCTCCATAAGTCTGCATAAACCCAAGCGCTTTGATCATCTCATCAGCGAATGTTCTAACTCGAGATGCTTGCACCAGCCCATAAATGGATCGCTGGAGCTTGCATACCTTATTAGCATTCTTAGGGTCGACAAAACCTTCGGCTGCATCATATACAGTTCTTCCTTAAGATAGCAGCTAAGGAATGCCGTTTTGGCGTCCATTTGCCATATCTCATAATCATAGTATCGGCAATTGCTAACATGATTGAGACGGACTTCAGCCGCTCTACGGGGAGAAAGTCTCATTGTAGTCAACCCCTTGAACTTGCCGATAACCTTTAGCGACAAGTCGAGCTTTATAGATGGTAACATTACTGTCGTGGAATTGTCACGGCAGATGTCCTCATGAAAGGACTTAGTCGCAGGGCCATCGTACGGGTTTACCTAAAGGGGTTAATGCGGAGACAAGACACGGGAATTATACTGGTTCGGCCCCTTCAATGAAGGTAAAAACCTACGTCCAGTTGTGGTGTGATTGATATGATTCGGCGACTAGGGAGCAATAGCTTTGCCTTGGCCTCGAATCTCTGTCCCTAACTCACCGCCGGGTCGTCCCCTTATATACAGGTTAACGCCCGGCCAACTTCTGAGAATCCCAATCCGGCTCATACAAGAGTCCGGTTTGGTCTCTCCTTTCTTGTCTTACAATACAAATTCTGATATTAGAGGCGGTTTACATGTATGGATCTTAACTCCTTACGGGCTCCAGGCCTCCATATGGGCACTGGATCACGCCTGAAGTAAACCGGCCCCTCGGGCGTGTTCACACTCTGTAGTTGTATCCTCAACATTAGGCCCAGATTGACTTGAACGGTTCGAGTTAATCTTCTCGTCTTCGAGCAAATCTTGATCTCCTTGTAAACCGCCATCTGCTTGAACCGCCGTGACATCATCCTCGATCTTCGTGTCGGGGCCCCGACATCATTTTGAACAAAAATCTAAGCAGTAAGATTCTCTTCATTAAGGCTATCCGGAAATCGAGGCGGCCATTGCACCTTCCGCCGCTTTTGGCTCCTCAATCCTCGCGCCCATTGATTACTCCGGTCCCTTATAAATAGACCGGTCGGGTCATTCTCTTCTTCTTCCTTCCTCTCTTCTTCTTCCTCGCGACCGCCGACCACAGAAGCTCTGCCGTCGCCTTGACCTTGACCAAGCGCTCCGCTTGAATTTTGCATCAACGGACTGACCGAGTTCAGCGCTCCTCCGCGGTTCCCGTTAAATCGAGTAAGGTCATCTTGAACCCTAGATCTCATTTGGAAACTTCGGTTCATCGCATAGCTCATAAATGTTCATGCCGACCCTTCATACCAGCTCCACCATGGCGTGCTGGCTCGGCCGCACCGCCCTCATGTGCAAGCGGCTGCTTTAGCTATTTACCGATTCTAGGCACCTTCCCTTTTGTTCAGATCTTGCACTTTAACATACCTGAACCTTTACGTCTTTGTAGGAGAGTGCATATGGAGTCGCAGAAATTTTCTTTCTTGAACCCTGGTAGATCTAGATTATTTCCTTTTGCATGGGAAACCTGTTTCGTCTATATAACAACTTTTCAGCACCACCTCCTCTGGCGGTTTAACCGATATCTAACCCGACCCTCCATTAGTCCTTAGTTAAACCGGACGGGAAGCCGCGACTTCTGAACTGCGGTTTAACAATATTTAACGCTGACACCTGTTTAACGGTGAACCGTTTTCTTCCTTTCTTCGCAGCTTTAATCTTCGGAATGGCTCCTCAATTTTCGCTTGCAAGCTGGGTCCGGTCCGAGTCACCGAGCGCAGCTCAGCAGCTATGTCACCTGCTGGCGGTTTGGCTCCAAAAGTGTCCTCCTTTGGCGTGTTCGGAAGCGAGTTTCCTCCGAGCGCGGCGGAGAAATGTCGTGTTCATGCATCACTTAGACCGGGGTTCTGTCCGGTTCAAAATTTTCCGGGATGTCCTTGCCGATCTGCAGCTTCATCCTCGGGACATCGGCCCAAATTCGATGTCGAATATATGCAACTTTCAAGTCTTCGTGAAGTCTATCTTCAAGAAGAACCATCTGTGGAGTTGTTAAGGATTTTTTCCATTTGAACCGCCGCCGCGAGTTTTCGGCGGTCGAACACGTAGCTGGGCGGCGTGTCGATCCGAAGAAGGAAGGAAGTCGATTTTCCACCGCCAAGCACCACAGCCATCCAAAGGAATGGAACCAAACCTGGTTCTCTTTGCGGAACACTTGCCCTGGCGGCGAAAACCCCTTGCGGGTTACCGTTCTCACCGGCTCAACAACTTTGCATCCGCTGCCTTCCCGCTTAACCGCCGCGAGGCGGAAAAACCGCACCACAAATAATCAAGCTCCGGGCTCTAATGGCCAATGGTTTAACGGCGTAGATCTTGTACGTTCTTTGGGTCTCTTGGGGTGTTTTGCCACTAAGCCGCCGGCCCGGATTGATGCTGCAGTACACGGCAGCCTCAAAGATCCTCAAAGGCGTCACGAGCTGCCTATAAGCTGAACAGGAGGTCACGAAATGCGTCAAGAAGATGCTTGATGAACCAATCTCCGTCTGCAGCCTCACGGATTGGCTCCATTACATGCCACCAACAAACCGCCGCGGTAAGTTCTATTCTCTGTCTTTCAAGCTCTTAATACTCCGTCGATGCCGTTAATCCTTATCCCTTCTCGGGCCGACAGCTCATACAGAAGCGAACCAAACCGGTTGAGCGCCTCGTGTAAAATCAAAAGCCACTAAGAAAGCGGGCAAGAAGAAGACCGCCGAGTCCTCTAATCCGGAGGAGGACGAAGAATCAGACGCTGAGGTAAACCGGCTTGCCGCTTTGTGTTTTTTCCTGAACATGCTTAGCCCTTTTACAATCTTTTTACTGACAATTTTCTTCCCAGGATGATGCTGAAGCCAGCCACGCCGACCCTGTTGAGGTAATCTTACTTTCTTCCGAATCCGATCTTGCGCCGGTTAAGAGAATTCGTCGTGCCGTCCGGAAAGTGAAAAAATACCATTCCTGTGCTTACTTGAATCAAATCTTAACGAAGACACAACAGGTGGAAGGCGTCGTACAACCCGGCATAGTGGCCAGCAGGTTACTTCAGCCGGTTTACGGACACACCTATCCGGAAGCGTCGGAGGTGACTTGCTCTCCGGCGTTATCCCTTAAAAGGTTTCTTCCGATGTCCTCTCAACCCGTCGACCGAATTATCAGGCCTCTTCCAACTCGTCGGCGGTTCATCCACCACACAACTGCCTCCGCTGAATATCGCGCGCAGGTGCGTAATTCTTGTTTGTCAATTTGACTCACCGTCACCTGGTGAAATTGTCTTGATCCGACTCGACTATCGCAGCACCAAGGCTCGCTTGAGCAAGAAGGCAAAAACTCTTGATCCTACCTGGATGTTGATCCGGAAAACATCCCGAACAAACACGAAACTCCGAAGCTGCCAAGGAAAGCTCGGCGAACTGTACAAAACGGCGGTCTTTGATCCGCGGAAGGTTGAACCGGAGGTCAAGTGGAAACTTCCCAACCTGTTCCATCAAATCAAATCGCCCGGCCGTCGTGACTGTTGAACCACCGAGCCAAAGCAAAGCGGCGGCAAGCCCAAACAAGACCGCTGAAAATGGCGATGTTATTGTAGCAGTCGGCTACACTGCTCTGAGCCAACGATCGCTTTAACAAAGCACAGCATCAAAAGCAGTTCCACTATTATGAGCAAGGACAAGGGAAGACTGATATGTCGACTACGACAATTTCTCGCCCAAGAGCTTCATTCGACTTTCGAACCGGCTTTACACAAGCGCGACTTTGAAGCCGGTCTAGTAAACCGCATGAAGGACGCTATGAGGTAATGAACTGACCTCTTATATCTTAACTGCATAGTAGCCCCCAAGGGTCGGTTTAACGTTGCAAAGTTAAACCGGGACTTAAGGTGTTTTCTTCTTCATAGCAAAATTGAGATCAACTAGCCATTAGCCCCCAAGTGCCAAGTTGAATACTTGTATTAAGCTTGGGACTTGCATAATGAAACCACTAACACCTTCCTTTGTCATCGAATGAAATACACCGGCAGGTTGTGCAACTTAAAGACCTCCGAACCAATCTGGAAGCCCAAATAACGAAGCCACCAAAGCCAAGGATGAGCTGAAAACTGCCCGACCACCATGGAACAGCTGAAGAGTGGTACAAATCCGAGCAGGTCAAGCGGGATACGAGAAGGCGGTTTAATAAAGCGGGCGGAGGAAGCTGAGGCGGCCCTTAAACCGTGTGGAAGAGCTGACGGACTTAAGCGCCAAGTGCATGCCATGACCTCTGCCATCTTTGGTAAGCAAATTTATCTGACTATGCACTGTGTTAATCGTCCGCCGGTTTAACAGGCTGTCTAAACCTGGTGCGGCAAGCGTATTGCTCATCAGGCTCCGGCGTGCGGAAAAAGCTCAAGGCTTCGTACACTCGATCGAGCAGCTATATACGGCGCCCATGGTCATATCGCCACTTCATATGACAACACGGCGCCGTCCCTGATCGGAGAGGCGCTGGACCGGTGTCGATGATTCGGGGCAGCTTGAAGAGATGAAGCGATCCGCAGCCGGCTGGCACCTTCTTGGCTCGGCGTGCCAAGGCATGGATAAGCGGACCTTGATCCGGTGACATAGCTAAAGGTTTTCCCAGCGCTCAAGAGAGCGGTGAAGCCTTTGATAACGACACCACAAGCGGATTACAAAGGAAATGCGTCCGTTGGCGAGTCAAGCGGCGTGAAGCCAATCTGGAGGTTCACCGATCTTTTATGATGCCAATAACAAGCGGGTGGAGTTTGTCATCCGGAAGTCGCGAGCTGATCCTCAATCCGTAAGCACACTTATGCCTGGCGTTGATCCGGCTGAACTGATAAGTGAAGAAGCTGTCTTCGAGGCCTTAACCGGATTGGTGGTCTACCAATGACTTCGGGCTTTGGGTGAGAAGAGGAAGAAGCTGAACCGGCGCGAGCGCCGTCCCCTCTACAGCGCCAACCGGTGAAGCAGCGTAATCCGTCAAGCGGGTGATATCCAAAGCTTCAAGGCATAACTCCGCGTGAAACACGGGCCTCGAAAGGCTTTGTAATAGGATAACAAGTGTCTTTTATTGAACAATGCGGTACAACCTCGGTCGTAAACTTTTGCATGGCGGTCTTTGAATCCGTTGGCTTTTGCGATAAATCCTGCAACATATTTTGCTGCAATCACAAGTTCTTAAACCGCCGTGGCGGTTTACACCTCTAACCGGCCGATCAATATTTATATGAGAAATACCGAGGCACATGATCAAAATTATGTGATACAAACATACCTGCCGACATCGGGCACACAGTTGGCTTTAGCCAATCCGAAGCGGAGTCTTATAAACCATCACCGTCAAAGGAGAGTAATCTCTGTGTGTATAAGACCGATTTACCGTGTAAATAAATCGTGCGGGCATGATAAGCCCCTGTTACTCCACAATGGGATGTTTAACGGTAAAATCAAACGGAACAAAATCGCCGGCGTAAAAGCGTGCCGACAACATAAATCCGGTTTAAAAATGTGCCGGTTTAAGAAGGCCGACAAAAGCCAAATGATTGGTATCAAAACCACATAAAAGCAAAATCAACGAGAGAATCGTTTTGCAAGAAAAGGCTGTCTTGAACGGATCGGATGGTGTTACCATGGTCGGACAGGACCAAGCCCCCTATCTGGCGTAGCGATGGTTCAAGTCAGCCAGGTCCCCAAGCGAACTTCGTGGCATGATGCCGATCAAGTGGCATTGCAATGGTTGGGTTGACCAAAACCCCAAGTGATTCTATGGCCTTAGGCCGACCAAGAGGCGTGTTGGTTCAGACATGACCATGTCCCCAAATGATCTGGTGGCTTCGCTTTGCCAAGAGGCATTGCATTGGTTGGATCGACCAAGCCCCAAATGACAAAAGTTTAGAAAACAAGGCTAAGGGTTGAACGGAGGCGCTTCACGACAACATCTCCATGTACCCAAACCGGAAGTTTATGCGAGCAGATACCCGCTTTAGCGAGGATCCGGTTTATTGCTTTTATTCAAAATATATACATTGTCTTAATATGTACATAAAGCGGAGCCAATGGCTCGGTATAGTAAGGCGAAGATGAGCAATGTTCCACGGCCTGTTGGTCTCTTCCTCGGCGTGCGTGAATCCTTTGCTCTCGAACATCAATCGGTAGTAGGAACCGTTGTATAGATTCTTGCTGACCACAAAGGCCCTTCCCAAGGTGGGGATAGCTTGTGCATATCTTTACGATCTTGAATGAGCCGCAGCACCAAGTCTCCTTCTGAAAGGTTCTGGTTTTAACCCGCCGGCTGTGATACCGGCGAAGATCCTGCTGGTAAACCGCCCGAGCGAGCTGCTGCCATATCACGCTCTTCATCCGATCGATCCAGATCATCTTGCCGTGCTGCCTCACTATCTGTCTCAACATAAGCTGCCACTCGGGCGAGTCATAGCGGATATCCTTTGGGAAGAACCGCCTCCGCTCCATAGATCATAAAACGGCGTATATCCGGTGGATCGGTTGGGAGTAGTGTTTATACTCCATATCGCGTGGTAGCTCTTCCACCCAACAACCCGGCGTCCTCTCTAAAGGGACCATAAGCGGGGTTTGATACCCTTCAAAATTTCCTGATTAGCTCGTTCCGCTTGACCATTGGATTGTGGGTGGGCTCGGAAGAAACATCAAGCGGATATGCTCTCGTTCACAAAAGTCCTTCATAGCTCCCTTGGATAAATTGGTGCCATTGTCCGTGATGATCTTGTGTGGAAACCCAAACCGGAAAATCACCCGTTTGATGAACTGAACCGCGTGGCTGCATCACACTTGCTAACGAGGCTCTGCCTCGACCCACTTAGTAAATTTATCTACAGCTACCAACAGGTGGGTCTTTTTGTCCTTGGACCTTTGAAAGGTCCAACCATGTCCAACCCCAAATGCATAAGCGGCCAAGTAATTGGAATCATCCTCAATTCTTGAGGCTGGCACATGAAACACGCTGGAGAACTTTGGCAACCATCACATCGTCGACTAGATCCTCCGCATCGGCATGGGCGGTCAACCAATAGAAACCATGGCGGAATGCCTTGGCCACCGGGATTTTGAACCGGCGTGGTGACCACAATCCCCTTCATGAATCTCTCGCAATATCTCACAGCCCTCTTGAGGACACACACACGCTGAAACGCATACGACACCTTTGCGACGGTGCAACTTCGCCATTAACAATGGTCATGGACTTAGACCGCGAACTATCTGCCGGACCAGCGTCTCATCCTCACAGTAATTCGCCCGGTTCATGTATGCCAAATAAGGGGCGTCAATCCGGAATGATATGCAAGGCCGCCACCGGTTGAGCCTCCGGATCAGGGATAGCCAAATCAATCTCATCGGGAAGCTTGGTGACGGTTTGTGCAGCACATCAAGGAAAAGCGTTAGGCGGGACGGTTCTACGCTGGGAACCCAGCCGGCTCAAAGCATCGGCCGCCGTTCTTCCGACGATCCACATGGTCTACGATACCCTTTAAAATGTCACCACAACATCCACTTCCGACGATCGCAGCCATGGCGGATCTTTGGAGTCCCAAGTCTGGGATACTTCTTTGGGCCACCAAGTCCGAGTCACCAAAGCATTTAACCGGCTGAGATTCATTTCCTTGGCCATCCAGGAGACCATGGAGCAAGGCTTCATACTCAGCTGCATTGTTAGTACAAGGGAACATTAGGCGGAGAACATACAGAACTTGTCACCTCGTGGGGAAGTTAATCGACTCCAGCCCCGAGCCCTCAATTGCTGGACCCATCAAAATGGATGGTCCAATAGGTGTGATCCGGCTTCTCTTCGGTGCTTGCAACTCCGTCCAATCATTAATGAAATCCACAAGTGCACAGGACTTTATGGCCGTCCGAGCACGTACTTTAAACCGTCTTGCCCAAGCTCTATAGCCCACTTAGCAATCCGGCCAGTTGCTTCCGGTTCGATATGATATCGCCTAAAGGGCGAGGTGACCACCGTGATGGGGTGCCCTTGGAAATATTGCTTGACTTCCGGCTTGCCATAAAGACTCCATATACCAGCTTACGCCAATGTGGATACCTTTGTTTAGACTCGATGAGAACCTGTTGATGTAGTAAACCGGCCGCTGAACGGATACTCTTTCCCTGCCTCCTTGCGCTCCACCACAATGGCCACACTCACCGCCTGGCATTAGCGACAACATATAACGAGGCGGCTCCTCGTCAGCGAGGGCAGCAAACGGCGGAGTTGGCGGCTGCCGCTTTAGATCCTCAAGGCCTCATCGGATTTGAGCTCCAAGCGAATTGATCCGTCTTCTTGACGCATCGGTATAAAGGATAGCCTTCTCGAGGCGGTGATAAACCGGCTTAGCGCAGCAATCCGGCCTGCCAAGCGTTGAACATCATTGATGCACTTTGGCTTAGCTAAGGAAGTAATAGCTGTAATCTTCTCGGATTAGCTTCAATCCCCGGTTTGACACGAGAAAACCCAACAACTTGCTGCGCGGAACACCAAAGGCGCACTTGGCGGGTTGAGCATCATCTTGTACACCCATAAGTTGTCAAGGTTTCCTTTAAATCCTCAATCAATGTCTCCTTCGCCTTGATTTCACACGATATCATCCACATAGGCGTGCACATTACGGCCGATCTGCTTATGCAAACAATTACATGCATAGCGATAAGTTGCTTGGGCACTCTTGAGCCCAAAGGCATGGACACATAGCGAAGGCTCCAAAGGGGTGATAAGCGCAGTCTTTTCCTGGTCTTTAACCGCCATCTTAATCGATGATAACCAGAATATGCATCGAGCTCAAGCGCTCACAACCCGCCGTTGCATCAATGATCTGGTCAATGCGGGGGAGGCGAAAGGATCCGCTGGACAAGCTTTGTTGAGATCTGTGTAATCCACGCTTTGTCGCCAAGTGCCATTTTTCTTAGGACCAACACCGGATTAGCGAGCCACTCTGGGTGAAAGACTTCAACGATAAACCCTGCCGCCAAAAGTCTAGCGACTTCTTCTCCGATGGCCTTGCGCCTTTCCTCGTTAAACCGGCGAAGAAACTGTTTTACGGTTTGTATTTGGATCAACATTAAGAGTGTGCTCAGCGAGTTCTCTCGGTACACTGGCATGTCGGAAGGTTTCCATGCAAAGATGTCCGGTTCTCACGGATGAACTTCGATGGTAGCGCTTTCCTATTTAGGATCCAGGTTGGGCGATGGTGAACTGCTTGGATGATTAGCCGGGCACAAAATCAACAAGCCGTTTCAGCGGCCGATTTGAACTTCAAGTCGGATCATGTTACGTAGTTGGCTTCTTCAAAGGGTCATATCCGCCGGATCAACATTATCCTTATAATACTTTAACTCCTCGTGGCACAAACCGACTCGGCATAAGCCGCATCACCTTCCTCGCATTCGAGGCGATCGGCGGCTCCCATGAACCGTTATTGTTCCTTTGTGACCCGGCATTTTCAGCTGTAAGTAGACATAACAGGGCCGTGCCATGAACTTAGCATAAGCCGGCCGCCCAAAGAGGCGTGGTAAGGGCTCTGAATTTTCACCACCTCAAATGTCAGCGTCTACATTGCGGAATCATGCTCGTCTCCAAAGGTTACCTCCGGGGCTATCTTACCGACCGGATATGCCGACTTACCGGGCACTACTCCGTGAAACACTTTGTCTTGGGCGGCCTGAGATGCCTATCTGTTAACCCCATCCGTCGGAAAGTTTAAGTAGTATAAGATGTTAATCTGCTTCCTCCATCCATAAGAACCTTGGTAAACTTGTACCCGCCTACAGGGTGCCACCACCAGGGCTAAGCGACCGGATTGTAAACACGGGAGGATGGTCCCTCTGCTCCACACAATGGCTGCTCGGACCAGCGCGAGTAATGCGGGCGCAGCAGTTCAACAACTTGACCGCCCGCCTCTGAAGTTTCGGTCTCGTCGGTCTAAGCTGGTGGTAAAGGCGTGGTCTTGTCCGCCATTCAATTGCTTTGGATTGCTCACGATAACCCGACTGCTGCTGTTGTTGATTGTAGCCCCTTGGTTCGGATTACGATTGCCTTCATTATTCGATTGCCTTGCCGCCGGATTACCGCCGAACCTCGGGCGAATTTCCTCCGCCGTAACCGGGCGGACCACGAACCGCCGCGGACCCTTGATCATACCGGAAAGAGTTGGGTTCTTAAACTCCTGCATAATATAACAGATCTTTCCAAAGGTGGTTAGCGGTGCCTCCTTCGTCCGATGCTTTGGACAAGGTTGATTTAATCTGAGTTCAATCGATCCGGATTGTGACCACCCGGTTTGACTGCCTACCCAGCGCCGCTGACCCTTGTCCTGTGTGTTGGTGTTGGCCACAAAGCCCATGTTGCCGTTAAACTACGCTTGTGCCCTCCATTGCACTGCCGGTGATCTGCTGGCTCTGGAATTGCCGTTCTGTTTTCCCTTCCCCGCTTCATCATTCTCCGATTCAGGATCCTTGGTACTATCAGAATCAGCGTACTTTACCAAAACACCCATTAGAGTGCCCATATCATGACAAAAACGCTTCATGCGACCCAGCTTCAGCTTCAATGGCTCGAACCGGCAATTGGCTTCCAAGGTCATGATCGCGGGCGAGGGTTGATCCGTCGAAGAATGTAAAACTTCGAGACACGGCGCACCCAATGGGTTGTAGACTCTCCGTCCGCTGGGCGAAGTCGCCAGATCCACCACCGACATGGGCTGTTTACGGTGTCCTTGAAATTTTGGATGAACGGGTTCTCAAGCTGCGTCCACGAGTTGATAGAGTCGGCGGCAAGTTTTTCAACCAGGTCCGGGCAGTACCTTCCGGCATCATTGTGAAGTACTTTGCACATGCTGCTTCATCCACATCTAGCATCTCCATGGCCATCTCGTAGCTTTCTATCCATGCCTCTGGAGCCAAGTCGGCGATATAGTTGGGCACCTTGCGTGCCCCTTGAAATCCTTGGGCAGCGCGACGTTGCGTAAAGCGAGGGGCGAGGCAAGGCACCCCAAAGAGCGAGCGTGACCCTGGTTGAAGATGGTTGGTCGAACGGGTAGGCGGATGATCCTCCGCTTGTGCTGCTAATCCGGCCTCCCCCTCGTGCCTGGCGCGGTCCACTACCACTTGAGCATCCTCAAAGCCGCTGCGGATTGTTGCGCTTGAGGCGGTCCACGCTGCGCATTGCTCGTCTGGCGGTTCATCGACGTCGGTTGCAGCTCCGACTTCGGGCGGGGGTGGAATGGATCCTCTCGATTGATGAATGCGCTTCTTCTGAGCCAAGGCCGTCTGAGGAGCTCCTTGACCCGGCGTGTCTCCGCGCACGTGGTGAATCGCCTTCAATTGGGATTGCCTCTAACCGGCCGCAGCCGCTTCGAGGTTATCCATCGGGTTGGAGTAATGACCGGAGGTGTCTGCACGCGATGCAGGGTGCGCCGGTATGATGGCGAGGTAGATCTATCATCGAGGCTGAACGGTGCGGCCGCCCCAGTGCTTCGGCGGTTTACCAATGGCGGCGGATTACGGGTCCTTACAGGGTATTGAAAAGCTCCTTCCCTCAAAAGCGGAAGGTAAGCGGGACTGTACTTCCTTTTCATGACTTCTGTGCGCGCTCTGGTCAGCTGAGCCTATAAACTGCGCATCCAGCGGCCCGTTCGCTGCCATCCTTTCGTCCGCGGCTGCCAAGTCCGCCTTAGCATTAATGATCTGTCCCCTCACCTTTGCAATCTCCGCGTTGTGAAAGTCCTGATCCGGCGGATTAGCCTCCGCCGAGCATGCTGACTAACAGCGTCAGCTCGACAAAACTTGAGCGGCGAGCGACGGGGCCTCCTTCCCGGCTGCCATCACGCTGTTGAACCGGCGACCCGAGGCGCCAGCGGCGAGAGTGAAGCGCCTCTGCGTGCGGCCATGAAGACCCGACCGGTTGGGTAGATCGAAGGGTCGGAATGCTCTCACCGTCGGAACAGCCCCGATCGGCCATCCGCAGCTGGTATAAAGACTCGGTTTCTCCGGCCGACGACTTCGTCGCCCGGAGTAAGCAACGGTTTAAATCACCGGATCTTGATCCGCCCTCGTAACCTCCGTGGGCGACTCCCACGAAAACATGCTTGACCGCCCGGTTTGGCGGCAGGACTCTTCTTCGCCCGCCCGAGCCGTCTCAGCGAGGGCGGTGCAGATGTCAGCCCGGGCCCCGACTCGCCGATCTTGCCGATGAACACGTGTATGCCGCCAAAGGGACCCGGTACCCGTACTCAAGCTGAGCCGCCTCGGGGCCCGATCCGCATCGTCGATGTAGAGCTTGCGCGACGACTCTTAGTCATCCGGCCCCTTTGCATAGCCTTGAGTCCTTCGAACTTGCCCTCTAAGATCATCAAACCATCGCGCGATAGCCCACGGTGGCGCCAGCTGTCGTGGAATTGTCACGGCAGATGTCCTCATGAAAGGACTTAGTCGCGGGGCCATCGTGCGGGTTTACCTAAAGGGGTTAATGCGGAGACAAGACACGGGAATTATCTTTGGTTGGCCCTTGATGAAGGTAAAACCTACGTCCGGTTGTGGTGTGATTGATATGATTGGCGACTAGGGAGCAATAGCTTTGCCTTGGCCTCGAATCTCTGTCCCTAACTTCGCCGCGGGGTCGTCCCTTATATACACGGGTTAACGCCCGCGCCGGCTTACTAGAATCCCAATCCGGCTCATACAAGAGTCGGTTTGGTCTCTCCTTTCTTGTCTTACAATACAAATTCTGATATTGAGGCGGTTTACATGTATGGATCTTAACTCCCTTCTGGGCTCCAGGCCTCCATATGGGCCTGGATCACGCACGAGGGTAAACCGGCCCCTCCGGGGCGGTTCACACTCTGTAGTTGTATCCTCAACAATTACCATCCGCGTCCGTCTTCTTCTTAAAGATCCATTTGTTTTCTATCGCTCGCCGATCATCGGGCAAGTCTGTCAAAGTCCATACTTTGTTTTCATACATGGATCCTATCTTGGATTGCATGGCTTCAAGCCATTTGTTGGAATCTGGGCCTGCCATTGCTTCTTCATAGTTCGAAGGTTCACCGTTGTCTAACAACATGATTTCCAGGACAGGGTTGCCATACCACTCTGGTGTGGAACGTGTCCTTGTGGACCTACGAAGTTCAGTAGCAACTTGATCCGAAGTACCTTGATCATCATCATTAATTTCCTCTCCGATCGGTGTAGGCACCACAGAACATTTTCTGAGCTGCGCTACTTTCCGGTTCAAGAGGTAGTACTTCATCAAGTTCTACTTTCCTCCACTTACTCCTTTAGAGAGAAACTCTTTTTCCAGAAAGGATCCGTTCTTGGCAACAAAGATCTTGCCTTCGGATCTAAGGTAGAAGGTATACCCAATGGTTTCCTTAGGGTATCCTATGAAGACGCATTTTTCCGACTTGGGTTCGAGCTTTTCAGGTTGAAGTTTCTTGACATAAGCATCGCATCCCCAAACTTTTAGAAGCGACGACTTAGGTTTCTTCCCAAACCATAATTCATACGGTGTCTTCTCAGCGGATTTAGGCGGTGCCCTATTTAAAGTGAATGTAGCTGTCTCTAGGCGTATCCCCAAAATGATAGCGGCAAATCTATAAGAGACATCATAGATCGCACCATATCCAATAGAGTGCGATTACGACGTTCGGACACACCGTTACGCTAAGGTGTTCAGTGGCGTGAGTTGTGAAACGATTCCACATTTCCTTAAGTGTGTACCAAATTCGTGACTTAAATATTCTCCTCCACGATCGATCGTAAGAACTTTATTTTCGGTCACGTTGATTCTCTACC
The DNA here is from genome assembly GCA_021605205.1 of Aegilops longissima. Taxonomy (NCBI): domain Eukaryota; kingdom Viridiplantae; phylum Streptophyta; class Magnoliopsida; order Poales; family Poaceae; genus Aegilops; species Aegilops longissima. The sequence continues at coordinate 572,062,470 of CM038681.1, forward strand.
TCATTATGAAATTCCTTGAACTTTTCAAAGGTCTCAGACTTGTGTTTCATCAATTAGACATACCCATATCTACTCAAGTCATCGTGAGAGTGAGAACATAACGATATCCTCCATGAACCTCAATGCTCATTGGACCTTTTACATCGGTATGTATGATTTCCAATAAGTTGGTTGCTCGCTCCATTGTTCGGAGAAGCGGAGTCTTGGTCATTTGCCCATGAGGCATGGTTCGCATGTGTCAAATGATTCATAATCGAGAGACTCTAAAAGTCCATCGAGAATGGAGCTTCTTCATGCGCTTGACACCAATGTGACCAAAGGCGGAAGTGCCACAAGTATGTGGGACTATCGTTATCAACTTTACATCTTTTGGTATTCACACTATGAATATGTGTAATATTACGTTCGAGATTCATTAAGAATAAACCATTGACCATCAGACATGACCATAAAACATATCTCTCATATAAATAGAACAACCATTATTCTCGGTTTAAATGAGTAGCCATCTCGCATTAAGCGAGATCACGATACAATGTTCATGCTCAAACTTGGCACTAAATAACAATTATTGAGGTTTAAAACTAATCCGTAGGTAAATGTAGAGGTAGCATGCCGACGGCGATCACATCGACCTTGGAACCATTCCGCAGCGCATCGTCACCTCGTCGCCGCCAGTCTCCGCTTATTCCGCAGCTCTGCTGTGAGTTACATATATGAACAGCGACACGGTATCAAATACCGGGAGTTACTACGAGTCTTGGTAAGGTACACATCAATTATATGTATATCAAATATACCTTTAGTGTTGCCGGCCTTCTTGTGCGCTAAGTATTTGGGGCAGTTCCGCTTCTTGACCCTTCCTTTGCAATAAAAGCACTCAGTCTCAGGCTTGGGTCCATTCTTTGACTTCTTCCGACAAGCGGCTTACAGGCGCGGCAACATCCTTGCCGTCCTTCTTGAAGTTCTTCTTACCCTTGCCCTTCTTGAACTTAGTGGTTTTATTGACCATCAACACTTGATGTTCTTTCTTGATTTCTACCTCTGCTGACTTTAGCATTGAAAATACTTCAGAATAGTTTTCACCATCCCCGCATATTGTAGTTCATCACAAAGCTCTTGTAGCTCGGTGGGAGCGATGAAGGATTCTTTCAATGACCGCCTCGTCCAGGAGGTTAATGTCCAGCTGGGACGAGCGATTGTGCAACCTGGACATTTTGAGTATGTGCTCCTTGTGAACTATTTTCCTCCATCTTACAACTATAGAACTTGTCGGAGACTTCATATCTCTCAACCCGGGCATGAGCTTGGAAAACCATTTTCAGCTCCTCGAACATCTCATATGCTCTGTGTTGCTCAAAACGCTTTTGGAGCCCCGGTTCTAAGCTGTAAAGCATGCTGCATTGAACGAGGGAGTAATCATCAGCATGAGACTGCCAAGCGTTCATAATGTCTTGGTTCTCTGGGATGGGTGCTTCACCTAGCGGTGCTTCTAGGACATATTGTTTCTTGGCTGCTATGAGGATGATCCTCAGGTTCCGGACCTAGTCCGAATAGTTGCTGCCATCGTCTTTCAACTTGGTTTTCTCTAGGAACGCTTTGAAGTTCATGGTGACATGAGTGTTGGCCATTTGATCTACAAGACATTTTGCAAAGACTTTAGACTAATGTTCATGATAATTAAGTTCATCTAATCAAATTATATAATGAACTCCCACTCAGATTTGACATCCCTTTAGTCATCTAAGTGTTACATGATCCGAGTCGACTAGGCCGTGTCCGATCATCACGTGAGACGGACTAATCATCGTCGGTGAACATCTCCATGTTGATCGTATCTTCCATACGACTCATGTTCGACCTTCGGTCTCTTGTGTTCGAGGCCATGTCTGTACATGCTAGGCTCGTCAAGTTAACCTAAGTGTTTTGCATGTGTAAAACTGTCTTACACCGTTGTATGTGAGCGTAAGAATCTATCACACCGATCATCACGTGGTGCTTCTAAGCAGCGAACTTTAGCAGCGGCACAGTTAGGAGAACACTTTCTTGAAATTATTATAGGGATCATCTTATTTACTACCGTCGTTCTAAGTAAACAAGATGCATAAACATAATAAACATCACATGCAATTATATAGTAGTGACATGATATGGCCAATATCATATAGCTCCTTTGATCTTCATCTTCGGGGCTCCATGATCATCTTGTCACCGGCATGACACCATGATCTCCATCATCATGATCTCCATCATCGTGTCTCCATGAAGTTGCTCGCCAACTATTACTTCTACTACTATGGCTAACACGTTTAGCAATAAAGTAAAGTAATTTACATGGCGTTTCTCAATGACACGCAGGTCATACAAAAAATAAAGACAACTCCTATGGCTCCTGCCGGTTGTCATACTCATCGACATGCAAGTCGTGATTCCTATTACAAGAACATGATCTCATACATCACATATATATCATTCATCATTCATCACAACTTTGGAACACTTGCTGCAAAAACAAGTTAGACGTCCTCTAATTGTTGTTGCAAGTTTTTTACGTGGCTGCAATAGGGTTCTAGCAAGAACGTTTTCTTACCTACGTGAAAGCCACAACGTGATTTGTCAACTTCTATTTACCCTTCATAAGGACCCTTTTCATCAAATCCGCTCCAACTAAAGTGGGAGAGCAGGACACCGCTAGCCACCTTATGCAACTAGTGCATGTCGATCGATGGAACCTGTCTCACGTAAGCGTCGTGTAAGGTCGGTCCGGCCTCTTCATCCCACAATACCGCTGAAGCAAGATAAGACTAGTAGCGGCAAGGAAGTTGACAATATCTCGCCCACAACAAATTGTGTTCTACTCGTGTAAAGAGAACTACGCATAGACCTAGCTCATGATGCCACTTTGTTGGGGAGCGTTGCATAAAATAAAAAATTTCCTCGTTCACCAAGATCCATCTATGAGTTCATCTAGCAATGAGAGAGAGATGCATCTACATACCCTTTGTAGATCGCGTGCGAAGCGTTCAAGAAGAGCGGGGTTGAGGAGTCGTTCTCGTCGTGATCCAAATCACCGGAAATCCTAGCGCCGAATGGGCGGCACCTCGCGTTCAACACACGTGACGGTCAGCATGGCGTCTCCTCCGTCTTGATCCAGCAAGGGGAAGGAGAGGTTGATGAAGATCCACAACACGACGGCGTGGTGGTGGATGCAGCGATACTCGGCGAGGCTTCGCCAAGCAACTGGGGAGGATGAAGAGGTATAGCAGGGGAAGGGAGGCGCCAAGTGCAAGGGTGCGGCTGCCCTCCCTTCCCCCCTCTATATATAGGGTCCCCAGGGGGGCACCGGCCCTAGGAGATGGTATCTCCTGGGGGGGCGGCGGCCAAGGGGGGTGGAGTGCCCCCAAGGCAAGTGGGGCGCCCCCTCCCCTAGGGTTCCCAACCCTAGGCGCAGAGGGGGGCCCAGGGGGCGCACCAGCCCACCAGGGGCTGGTTACCCTCCCACTTCAGCCCGTGGGGCCCTCCGGGATAGGTGGCCCCACCCGGTGGACCCCCGGGACCCTTCCGGTGGTCCCGGTACAATACCGGGTGACCCCAAAACTTTCCCGATGGCCGAAATAGCACTTCCTATATATAATTCTTTACCTCCGGACCATTCCGGAACTCCTCGTGACGTCCAGGATCTCAGCCGGGACTCCGAACAACTTTCGGTTTGCTGCATACTCATATTCATACAACCCTAGCGTCACCGAACCTTAAGTGTGTAGACCCTACGGGTTCGGAGACATGCAGACATGACCGAGACGGCTCTCCGGTCAATAACCAACAGCGGGATCTGGATACCCATGTTGGCTCCCACATACTCCTCGATGATCTCATCAGATGAACCACGATGTCGAGGTTTCAAGTAACCCCGTATACTATTCCCTTTGTCAGACGGTATGTTACTTACCCGAGATTCGATCGTCGGTATCCCAATACCTCGTTCAATCTCGTTACCGGCAAGTCACTTTACTCATACCGTAATGCATGATCCCGTGACCAGACACTTGGTCACTTTGAGCTCATTATGACGATGCACTACCGAGTGGGCCCAGTGATACCTCTCCGTAATACGGAGTGACAAATTCCAGTCTCGATCCGTGTCAACCCAACAGACACTTTCGGAGATACCTGTAGTGCACCTTTATAGTCACCCAGTTACGTTGTGACGTTTGGTACACCCAAAGCACTCCTAAGGTATCCGGGAGTTACACGATCTCATGGTCTAAGGAAAAGATACTTGACATTGGAAAAGCTCTAGCAAAACGAACTACACGATCTTGTGCTATGCTTAGGATTGGGTCTTGTCCATCACATCATTCTCCTAATGATGTGATCCCGTTATCAATGACATCCAATGTCCATAGTCAGGAAACCATGACTATCTATTGATCAACGAGCTAGTCAACTAGAGGCTCACTAGGGACATGTTGTGGTCTATCTATTCACACGTGTATTACGATTTCCGGATAATACAATTATAGAATGAATAAAAGACAATTATCACGAACAAGGAAATATAATAATAATCCTTTTATTATTGCCTCTAGGGCATATTTCCAACAAAAGCAGCAGGGATCCCGGCGATGTCGTCGTGCAGGAGCTGACCTTCTTCACAGTTCCGCCCAAGCTGCTGGCGGGGCCTAAGCTGGTGTCCCTCCACATTCAGATTGACAAGCTCGCGTCCTAAATGATTCTACAGTGCCTTCTGTTTATCTTAGTAATATGCTAATATGGGGGTTAGCTCGGTCTACTTTAGCTTAAGAGATGGTGGGTTTTGGTGGTGATGCAGCAATTACCTCGACCTCAGATCAGCAGTGTAAGTAATTTCGAACAGTCGAATGGATATTTTGTGTCTGTTGGATATAAAGATCCTTTGGGTAAGAAGTAACAGCGTATCTGCTTTTTTTCGAAACGGAACAGTGATAGTATAATTTTTGTTGACATGCACTAATATTTTCAAACGGACGTCGGGCTGTAGCTAGAAGGGCGGTTGGGACACGGCATCGGCCCATACCGCGGTGACCCCCGATTGGGATGCACCGACTATGGATTTTCTCCCTCGCCAATGTCGACCGCGTCTACGCAGAACATTGTTCCCTTCCCCCAGCTATGGGATCAGGCCGGGTACGTGACCAGCGGTGTGGCACAGTCGTTCTATGCTTGTGAAGAGAGCAACCCAAGCAAGCAGGCTTGTAGCTTAGGCTCCTGCTATTGTATATATAGTGGTTTTATTTTTCTCTCCATAACAACCATTTTATATTGCGTACGTGTCATTGAAGAGTGAAATGATGGTTGCTTATTCCAACTAACTTACTGTGTGATTTGACTGCTCCTTTAGTGGCCTCTACATGTACTCCCCCTACGTGTATGCAACAGTCACACGTACACATGGACGCAAAAACGTGTGCGACGCCCTAATGCATGCATGTCCGAACACACGAGGAACACACACGGTCACGCTCAAGTGCTCAACCTACACGTGCATGCACACACATACTCAGCCAGGGTGAGCTAGTGACCGTATAAACACCGGAAAATGTATATATTGAGCGCAATGAGCGTATTATGAAGTCCACTGACCGTATTTTTACCAATATACAGTGTTAGACAGTGTATTTATCTCGTTTGAAATTAATCCATATTAACCGGAGAGGAGGCAGTATGGACTAGCATAACTTTGTTGTGTCCCGTCAACTTGTCGAACAAGGAGAAGCTTGCAGGACAGGAGAAGCTTGCGCGCAGTGGCTAGCAGGACAACGAGAAACTTTTGACTAATGCAAGCTCTCCCTCGCTCAGGCAGTGGACGTGCAACAGTTAATTCGGTGTCAGATTGCCAGAAGCATACACTATACTAGTACTATTATTGTTCGACTTCCCAAAGAGGCGAACAGCCAAGCGCAAAGTTTACTAGTACTAGTACTACTACTATAGTCTATAGAGGTATGTACTATACTAGCACTAGGAACCGGATGGAGGAGCGTCTGCACTCTTATTATATTTTTAAAATGTGATAAAGCAATCTTCAACACATTTGGTTCTCTTCGAGGGTTCTCGCATGTGATAATGGAAGTTGATTGCATGGAACACTCGCCACAATTCTTGCTTAATTCTGGCTCATATCCTATTACAAATAGGAGCGCTCGGTAATATTTCCTCTTTTTTTGTTATTCAGCATGTAAACAGGTCAGCAAACCTTGCGGCACATCTTTGTGCAAACCGTGCTTGCTGCACTTTGAATGTGGTCGAGAGCTGGCTTGATGAAACACCTCTCTTCCTACTTCTTTTTTTGCGGGGTACCTCACTTCCTAGTGACCAGTGTCTTGGCTGATCGTCCTAAGAATGCTTATATATGAATAAAGCTCTCTCAATTACCCGCAAAAAAGATTAAGCCATATTAACTGGAAAGGAGGGAGTATGGACTAGCACTACTTTTTGGTGTGTCCCGTCAACTCGCATAACAAGGAGAAGCTTGCAAGACAAGGTGAATCTCGCTTATGCCTTTTGACTAATGCAACGTACCCCCGCCCAGGCGGTGGACATGCATTAGTTCATTCGGTGTCAGATTGCCAGAGGCATACACTGTAGTACCGAACATGCGGAGTACCATCATTGTTCGACTTCACGAAGAGGCGAAGAGCCAAGCGCAAGGTTTAGTAGTACGAGTAGTACTACTACTAGAACCGCATGGTGGAGCCTCTGTACGCTTTTTTAAATCTCTGATAAAGTACACATTTATTCCCGAGAAGGGCGGAAAACAGCAGCCCAACATGTAATGATGATATCGATCAACCATGCTTGAATATATCTTGGCCTCCGTTCGAGCCCCTCTGTGTGTTCTCGCTCCTTGTCTCTCTCAAGGAACGGCGGGTTGGCCATTTTGCCGTCAATTGAGACCGGTTTGCTCACACTTCGGTCCCACATGTCAGTGATATGCCAAGAGGAGGTGCGTTGACCGACTGGCCATACGCGTACTTGGTTTTGCACCTTCATACTACTCCTCCCTCTGTCACAGTTCTGGTAGCGCTTCATTATGATGTATTTCTCTCAATGCATTTCCACCACCAGAGAGACTTTAGACACGTTTGGTTTAATGCTCAATTAATTAGGGCGTGGTAACCGCAATCAAGTCCACAATTTTCTCTTGATGTACTACGGAGTGGAGTAAGTGCATGCATGTGTGTACCCGGGGTGGAAGCACTGCATGCATGTGTACGCATTATTTCCTCTAGTAATAGACACCGTGCTATAACTACCAATGATATTTTTCAGGCCGATCGCTAGTCGCCTTGGTCCCAGAGATTTTTTCTTTTTCTGAAGCACGCTCTATAAACAGTGACAGATGGAGTAGTATGAGCGGATTCAAAGAAGAGCGTATTGATGGTTGCTTCTTCCGAGCAACTTACAATTGGGAAAGGTGGGGCTTATGATTTGACTGCTCATTACTCACTATTAATGGTATAACGACCGGGCTGAGTCTCCCATGCGGCTGTGCACTACCCCTCGGTTCTTAAATATACTCCGAGTATTTGTCTTTCTAGAGATTTCAACAGTGACTACTCAAATATTTGTCTTTTAGAGATTCAAATGGACTACTACATACAGATGTATATAGACATATTTTAGAGTGTAGATTCACTCATTTTTCTCCGTATGTAGTCACTTGTTGAAATCTCTAGAAAGACAAATATTTAGGAATGGAGGGAGTACACATACGAAGCAAAATGAGTGAATCTACACTCTAAAATATGCCCATTTGAAATCTGTAAAAAAGACAAATATTTAGGAACGAAGGAGTATAATTTTGTGCATGGCACGTGGACCCAGATGCCGAAGAGGCTTCTGGCAATGCTATCAAGCTTCCAGCATTTGTTTACATAATTGACGTACTATACAAATAATTTTCCAGCGACATGAAATTATACAATGGTGTGAGCTTTCAGCTTTTGTTTCGTGTGTCTTGCCATCGATGCTCTTTCGGAAATAACAAAAAACTAACTTCCTTGCTAATGCATCTCAATTATTAGCAGATCGAGCTAATATTTACATCACTGGCGAAGACAAAGTTGTGAGAAGGTGTTAAATTAAAATTGATCCATGCTTTCATTGGCGAACGCCCCCAGCTCGTCTAAATCAACAAGGCATGTTGGGAATAAAAGTAGCTGTCTGGAGCATGCAACATTCGATCATTTTGTGCAGTTCCACTAAAATAGAGTTGAGCGCCCCTGTTCCAAAGATATTAAGTGTGATTACGATAATAGAGGACTCTTGATGAAACAATAAACACACAAATATAAGCGGTCACCTTTGCGATCTCGTCTTAAGACTAACTAGTTGGAGAAGATTAGGCTCGGAGTTGGATGAGGAGGATAGAGCAAAACCAATCTCCCTTTGTGCAATCAAGACTGAAATGTAGAGACGTTGTCCGTGTGACATTTTGGTAGAACTGCACAAAACACTCTTAAGAAAAAAGTGATTTGTGCAGTTCACCAAAAGGTCGCAATAGCAACGAGGTGAAATGGATAGCCCTGTTTGCAAAAAAGAGGTAGAAAGGAAACAATTACTGGCCAATAACAGTTGATGACACACGCGACGACAAAAAAGAAGCATATTCCTTGTCCTAAGGGAAGATAACAACACGGTTGTGTTTGTCTAAAACGGTGTGTAGACGAGATTGCAATATGGAAAGTACGCCAGACGAGCTACGTTTTGGGCAAAGAACTATGGAAGATCCACATGCAACGATGTGGGAAGACGGGCAATGGAGCAAGGCCGGAGGGGATACCTAGAGGTCATTGGGATGTAACTAGGTGAGCGGCGGCGGGCGGAATCTGCCCATACTGCGGCAGCGAGCAGGTAGCATAGGCCCTACCGCGCCGGAGCTTGGTCATAGAGAACAGTGTGTACCGCAGATCGGGACGTGCTGCCTTGGCGCCAACGAACGGAGAAACGATGCACGTCCTCCCTTTCCGCCGGCGGACGGGATGCGGCCGGATCAGTGACCAACGGTGAGAGAGAGAGAGAGAGGCCACCGCAACCTTGTGTGAGATACTCTGAAGAGAGACAAACCAGGCAGGCAGGTTCCATTGTATATAGTGGAGCGGACTACCTTTTTCTCCATAAAAATCGTTTTATATTCTGTGTACGTGCCATTGAGTGATATAACTTTATTTAAAAATAACGCGCCAACGCATCAAGTCGAACTTTGTTTCGTGCACGCATGGTACACGACTTCCGTAGGTGAACAACCGCTACACGCGTTCAAATTAGCACGTGGCTGCCATTTCATACAGAAATGAGCTCCACCATGTACCCGCGCGGGTGTGGCTGGGCACGAAGCGTGAGTACGTGCACGGTGCACCTATTCTCTTCTTGTATACGTACACCACCTACGTGGGGTTGTGTGAGAGAGATACAAACGTAGAGAGATATAGTGTGTGGGTTCGTGAGAGTTTTGGGGGGGGGGGTCAATCAAAAAATGTAAACTATGCAATGTGTGTGAAATAGAGTCCTGGATATATCATATATATAGAGGGGGCGATCCACGAGAAGAGAATGGAGGTATCATCGGCTTGAGGTGTCCATAGAATCGAAGAGATGGATGATGTGTGTGTGTGCACGTGTGATCGATAAAGAGTGCCATCGAATTTGTGTGTGCCCACGTCAAAGATATAGAGTGGATGGCCTACTGGAACGTGAGAGGGGACACGTGTAGTTTGTCTCTGTGGCATGGATACCTACCTACAGCGCTCGACTATCGGTGTGTGGTGGGGGGGGGGGGGGGGGAGGAGGCCTAATTAACTATAGAGGTACAATGGCTGGTATATGTGTGGAGGAGGAGAGAGGCCTACCTCATGTATTAAGGGAGATCGATCTACCTCATGTATTAAGGGAGATCGATCGGCATCCATGCATATGTGTAGGAGAGGAATAAGGTTGGGAGAGAGACAGAGCTAGAGTGTTGGAGGGGGTGGTAGTGGAGTTGCTTCTAACAAATGGTGGGATAGGCTTGCTAGTCAACCGGAGGGCATGCCTGCAATATCAATAAGAGAGGGGATGGCTGCCTGTCTGTGCACGTGCGTGTGAGAGACGGGTCAGGAGGCATGCACGAATGATGAGGGGGGACGATATGGCTGTGGTAAGTAGACATAACTACATAGGAAGATCAATCGTCCTTTGTCAGAGAAAGAAGAGAGATAACTTGTGAGGTACGTCGATCGATGGGGGAGGGAATAGTTAAAGTCGACCTAGGTATATGTTGGGAGATCGATCGGTATACATGCATGTGTGTATTAGAAGCAAATGAGGCATGGGGAGAAGGATAGAGAGAGAGGGATGCATCTAGGAGGTGGTGCGAGAGTCATACTATATCAAGGGGGAAGGAGTGTGCGAGTACGAGATCGATGAAAAGAGTGGTGGGAGTGAGGCATGGACGGTGATAAGAGAAGAGAGGAAGCTTGTGTTTGTGCTAGGCACACCTGGCTAGAGAGGCATATCGATCAATGTGTGCCGTAAAGAAGGAGCTGGGGGGGGGGGGGCTACACACACCGTGGGTGAACGACCTAAAGTGAAAAGCAGAATTTGCGCGATGGAGCTAGAGAATGCTGAGGGAGGGTGAGAGGAATGCGGGCGTGTGCATGCACGAGAGAAAGTTAGCGCTAGCTACAAAGATAAGAGGATTGTGTGGGCGTAAAAGACGAATAGAGATCATACTTCATTATAAAAAGCGAATTCGAATATTTGAAGAATTTATCATAGTGTTTTAAACCGACGCATGTGTGAATATATATAACGGTGATACACATGGTGGTTATGAACATGTTATACTACATATAATATATTTTATCTCTACTCTTATAAAAAAACGGAGTTGTTGATGATGGTGTGCCTGCCATCCTGCAATATAGGTCGTCCAATTTATATCTGACGGATAAGAAGGAAACTATGGCAATTTTGAAAAAAAGATACCCACACCCCTCTCCATATTTGCAAATTAAGCCTCCCCTTGATCATGCTGATGTTCTGTGGAACGTATGGGCATCTTGCTAGTACTACGTATAATATATAGAACATTGATCATAATTTGGGCTAATGTGTGGCTTTTGCAGCTCAGGTCTAAATACTTGTCATAATGTAGGGGGCGGGGCACTATACTATGTGTGATAAACACGGTGTACGTATGGAACATGGTTTAGATTATGAATATATAGTTAGTACATCAAATGTACTATTATTTGGAATCAACATCAAGTGTATTCAAAAAATAGAATCGAGTTCATGTAGTACACATAGTTCATATCTATCTCTATAGTAATCATGTGGTGTGTTATTAAGGTAATACACGAATGATGGTTGAAGTTGGCAACAATCATGATTGTAGATTCTTATTGAAATAGAGAAACGAATTCAAATTCAGTTCGAATTGCAGCGGCAGTAAGACATTTGGAATGCACTAAAATGTTGGTATGAGTAGGTTACATGCATTATACAACAAGCGAAAAATTTAATTGGACATAACATGGATTCATACTCCCTCCTTCCATCTATATAGGGCGTAATGCATTTTTTAAGACCACCTTTGACTATTGACAAGACCGCCTTTGACTATTGACAAGATTAATAGTACATGACATGCACAATGTGAAAATTATATCATTGAAAGAACCTTTCATAGACGAATTTAACGGTGTGCTTTGTGTAAGTTGCATGTCATATATTATTGCTCAAATATTTGGTCAAAGTTAGCATCGAAAAACGCATTAGGCTCTATATAGATGGAAGGAGGGAATAGCTTTGAATAGCATTTTTATAGTAAAACGGGGCAAGACTCTCTCTTTGTGCGGTGTGAATAGTTTTATTTTTTTGTTTTGTTTTTGGTTGAGGGAAGTGCGAATTGATTTGGTATGTACAAGTACAATATTACACGTTAGGCTTGTCCCTAAAATTCAACCCGCGCCTTGTTATATCCCGAAAATTCAGATATCGTGCTCCCAAAACTGACGCCTTCACAACCCGCGCCTTGCTATCCCGAAATTACAACGCGCGTGAAAACTCCCTCCAGCTGCCAAATACCGACACGCGAAATCCCCCTTCTAACCCTGAGCCAAAAGGGCCGCTAGTTCAAATCGGTGGGGGGTACTTTTGTAACACACCCTATATTTTGGACAAGCGCGTACCTAAGTCATGGTTCACCCCCTCCCATCGCCTCCTTTTTTCCATTCGAAATCCCAGGCCGCCATAACCTCTCCGCTCCAGCCGCGAAACCCCACCCTCCTCCGTCCGCCACCTCACCGCTGCTTAGCCGGAGCCTCTTCCCCGACGACATCGTCCACCGCAACAGCTCGACGTCCCTCGTCCACCTCCCCGGATGAGGATCCGTCGTCCATCTCGTTGTCCCGCCGGTTCAGCCGCCCCGTCCTCCACCTCCAAGGAGCTGCTCCGACGATCGCCTCATCTATCGCGGCTGCTCCATCCCCACAGCGCCGCCTTAACCTGCTCCACCGGAACCGCAGCATCCTCACCGACTCCTTGGACGAAGCCGAGGCCTACTCGGCGCCACCAAAGAGGTTGTACACTTATCGCATCGCACCTTCTCCTTAACTTAACCTTCTGGCGCTGACGGTGCTCCGTCCCGCACCCCCATGGAGCGGCTACCTTGAAGCCGGTGCCGCGGGCGACATCTCCACGACGGCTCTCCCCCAGTGTGAGGCCCCTTCGGTGGCGGCGTCCATACCAGCCGGATCTGCTGCTGCTGCTCTGGCTCTCGCTCGCGCTACTGCTGCTGCTCCAGCTCTCTCGCTCGCCCAGCTGCTGCTGCTGCTGCTCCGGCTCTCACTCGCTCGCGCTGCTGCTGCTGCTCTTCACCTCGCTCGTGCTGCTGCTCTGCTCTGATTTAGCTACACTTCAGTTGACTGAATCGACTTTTGGGTCGGTCAATTTTCAGGGGGTGGGTGGGCTCGTCGGAGTTAGGGAAGAACCACCCGCAGCGGGGACGGGGGCTCGCCAGAGAGGTACCCCACTATCTATCTTAGGGTTCAGAGTGGGGCGGGGGGCCTAGAGGGCTGGCCGGGGCGACGGCGGACCGACAGTTGGGAGTTGTTTCGGGGCGACGAGGCGGCGCTAGGGCCGGCGGTTCGGCCGGTGGTGGCTGGCGGATCAGGGGGGTGCAGGTTGAAGATGAACTGCAGGCCCTCCCTAAACTACATGTCAAGTGCCTCTCTGCTACCATTGTGTTCAGTTTCGACAGTAACATTTAGATTCCACAGTAAATTTCAGTTTTGACAGTTAAGTTCAGAGTCAACAATTTTTACCTCATCTGTTGTAGTCAGGTGGTTTTTGGTGATGTAAATTTTACATCTATTTTACATCATCTATTAGAGATGCTATTAGAATCCCACTTGAGATTGATGATGTCTATCTTGTGCTGGTTCAGCCTTGACGTCTTACGGCTCACCGGAGCTGCTCCAACGACAGAACGATCCATCACAACAGAGCAGTGCCCTGGACGCCGTCTAAAGATTCCTCACATCTTCCTCCACACCTCCGACAGCCACCTCTGCCTCAATCGCTTCAAATGACCAACCCAATGATCTTTGAGGTCGACACGGCTACGGCAAAGAGGTTGTACACTTGTTGCATCACTTATTACTATACATTCATGTCGATCCATTAGGGCTATTTTGGTTCAATGGAAGAACATAGCAATAGGGAATTTTCCAATGGCACTCTACTGTTCAATTATTCATGCATTTTGTTGAAAGGAATGAAGAAAAACATCCACCTGGACCTACTTTTCAAAATCCTATGCATGAAAACAAGACCAAGTGCATTAGTGGCAGAATAACATTCTAACTGTACACGCTTTCATATGGTTTCACTTTATTTTGGCCGTGTTTCTTTGCATTCCTCTGTTCTTCCAATTCCTGTAAACCAAACACCCAAGTTGACAGAAATCCTGTGTTTACAAATGCTTTGTTTACCATGTGCATTCCTATCCTATTCCGGTGTTTTTCCTATCCCTGCGTTTTTAGAATCATGCAAGCCAAATGAGCCCTTACAGAATTACTTCAGTTATAGGTAGGTGTTGAAGGGAACTTTGTGTGGTTTGTCTTGCTCCTACCGCGACGTCGTCCACCTCACCTGAGCTGCTCCATCGACAGAAACATCCACCAAAGCAGACATCACGACTCCTGACCGTCTTTCGCCGCCTCAGATCTCCTTCCCTGCCGCCGGCACACAACGCAACAGTATCACCATCATCGACTCAGCAGATGAACCTAAGGAGTACACGAGTCCACAAGAGAGGTCGCACTCTTTTGTTTCTGCTTATGTTATGCATTGCTTAAAATTACCTGCTACTTTATCGTCCTGTTCACCTTGGACTCCAAGTCAGGTCCAAATTAATGTTCAAACTTGAGTTCTAAATTAGTTGTGGGGCACATATTGAGGAAGCAATGAATAGTATCTCTGTCTAATATCTGGTTCACCTAGGGTATGCCTATGTTTTTCATCTTGGGTGGGAAACAAATAGTAAAGCAATCATCATCTGTCTTTTTATTAAATTAAAGCAATCATCAGCCTACTATCATTATTTTTGGATCCATCCACTGGTTGTTACCATCACTCTAAATTTCTGCATGCTCTCCTTACATAATCTCACCATATTTTGTTCGTATGCATGTCAGATATTGTACCCAGTCATGCTGAACATGTAGAGAAAAAGAGAAGAGTTTTCTTGGCAATACAATGTCATGCATACATCGCTCCATGGTGGGTTCAATGGCAAACCCTCCCACCCCTCTCCAGATTGTAATCCGAGAGGAAGATATCTCTTCCGAGGCGGATTCGACGCCACGACCACTCATATTTACCCCCAAGGTGTTTGTTCTACCTTGGCATGATGATGTTAGTCATATCATGCATATGTTGCCTTGCAAGTGCCTACTTTTGACATCATATATGTCATCCGCTTAGTTTAGACATGTTCCGTAATGCCACATGTTTAGTTTCTATATCATATATGGGAATTATGTAGTCTCATGTCTTTTAGCCAGCCATAATATATGTGAAATGTGCAATGCCATCCTGTTTAACCAGGCATCATATATTTGAATGATATCTTGCCCATCCTTTTCTTCATTACATTTCCATTTGTCGACTATGTTTGTACATTAAACTAATCTTCCGTGAATCAGCCATTTGGGTGGGAGATTGAAAATCTGGAGTGAAAACAAGGCCTTGAGAGCGAGCGGTGCTACCGTCAAGCAGATCTCTTGTTGGGTCCCGATAGCTCCTCGAGAGATGGATTCAGAGACAGATGACCAATCCTATTCCCCCACCGAGGTGTATGCTCTAACTTGGCACGGTTATACTGCTCATATCATGCATATGGTCTCTTGCATTGCATAGTTTAGACATCATATACACAATATTCAACACCATGTTCTTAGTTCAGACATCATATCTAATGCCCTCTGTTTAGCATACAAATCACATATGTGAATTAAATGATGCGATCCTGATTACTTAGATAACATGTAGGTGAGTTATGTCATGAGATCTTGTTTAGTTATTCATCATATCTTTGAATTATGTTATGCTATGCTATCCAGTTTAGATAGACATCATATATGTGAAATTATGTCAAGCTATCCATTTTAGTTAAACAATATACATGTCAACTATTTCATGTCCTCTTTTTTCCACACTATCTATTGGATCTGTCTCTCATACAATGTCTGTACACTCAACTATGTTTCCTGTTTATCAGCCATTTGAATTGGAGCTGGTGATGCCAGTATCTAGCGGACTAAAAACACGGTCTTCAAATAAAACAGTGCTACCTCTTGGTGGAGATAGCACCCCGGTTGTACATGCACGAGAACCAGCCCTACCACACATAACCCAAACTCTCGCAGATTGTACCCCTACTGCGATGGACATAGAACCAGCTTCACCCAATCTAACCCCAACCCCAGCAGATAGTAACCCAGTTCCTGTTGACACATCACCATCTCCACCACAGAGCTCCCAAACAAGAGCAGTTAGTAAGGCGGCTCCAGTGCCCAAAGGGCCAGTACTACCACGGCGAACCCCAACTCCACTAGTTAGTACGCCTATTCCTGTGGAGGAAGCACAACCAGCTAGTCGTAGTTTAGCATCTATGGCATTTGATGTTGTTAAATCGTATGTGCGTATCTTCCCATCTTGGAAATATTATATTGAAGATGAAGGAAAATGCGATTCAGTGTGTTTGTCGGGAGTTATGTGTAAGTAATGTTATTCATGGCAATTACTTTGCTTTGTCCCATACATCCTACCTCCATGATGGTTATAATACAGCAAATTTTCCCATTTTTCTCTATAGAGAAGGACCGATTTGGAAACTCAGGATGAGGTAACCTGTGCTAATACCTCTGCTATCTTCAAGAATGCTTGGTGGCACTATCGAATTACTCAAGAAAACGTATTTCACCGCAAAGAAACTCATCAAATTCCCTTACGTTCTCCTAAGACACATTTATCGGACGATGACTGGGAACGCTTTGTTTCAGATCGTCCCAAACCAAGAATGTGGTAAGGTCTATGAGCTCATTTTC
Source organism: Aegilops longissima (assembly GCA_021605205.1). Classification (NCBI taxonomy): domain Eukaryota; kingdom Viridiplantae; phylum Streptophyta; class Magnoliopsida; order Poales; family Poaceae; genus Aegilops; species Aegilops longissima. The sequence continues at coordinate 572,079,107 of CM038681.1, forward strand.
TATTTTAAGTACTATATTCTTGCGTCTTCATCAGACTGCTCATGTAGAACAAGTGCCTAAACCTGAAGAACAACTGTTCTAATTTAAGATTGCATTGCTATCATAGTTCAAAAAGCGCTAGGCGTTAATTGCGTGTTTTGCCACCGCTTTGCGCTTTTATCGACCAAAGCGCATGCTTATGCATGCATTAAGCGTAGTTATGCGCAATGCATTTTGCCAACGCTTAGAGCCCAAAGCGGCTTAAGCGCCGCTTAGGCGCCGCTTTTTTAACAATGATTGCTATCGTGCATACTGATTTGCTCTTGTATCACAGTATTTACTCATACAAACTTATTTTTAAATTGAAGGATCCAATCGAAACTCCAATGGCACAAGCAGGTATGTTCATGCATGTTTCTTTAATGTGCTTGCTCTTATCAATAGCTCTGTTGATTTCAATTTCAATAGTGTATACAGTTGACTTCTCATATCATGCACATTACTAGCATCACAACAGAGCCAATAGTGTTGTTGTACATGTAGACCCGTGGTACCCATCTGAAATCTTGTTTTGCCGTGTAGTTTCCCACGCTTTGTATTCTTTCACTGCTGCTTTGTCTTGAACTGATATGATTTGAACCGTGTCTCTATTTTGATTTGGCAAGACAATGCAGTGACCATAGGACATAGATATATGTTTGTTTGATGCTTTTATTATGTACTAGTATTTGGCAATAGAAGACTTGGTAGTTTAATCCTGCCCACCTTACTAATGAACTGGTTCACCAAAATGAGTTTCATATACTAGTACATGCTAAACCTGTTATGTGTCTGCTTGTTTCTTCTTTAGAATGTTGACAGAATATTGGGGAAGAGTGCCTTATTAAGTAATGGTAAAGGAAGTAATGCAAATAAGGTTCAGGATAGTAACACATCCTTGTTGGTCTCCAACAAAGCTGATAAAATAGCTAAGGAAGACTATCTCGAAGACAGTGAGACAACCCCAAAGTCCTGTCTTGGTTTAGTGTTCGAGTTACTGGCCACTACCGCTTGCACAAGCTATTCAAACTCACTATCTAAATCAGTTTGGTTTCTTGAGTCTCAACTACAAGCTGAAAGACATTGATCACCGTGTCTTTGCGACAAGAAGCGGAAGGATCTGCGGAAGTCCCCGGAGCATTCAGATGCATACTTTCCGTGCAACAAAGAAGCGTTGGAGGATTTTAGCGCCAATAGGACAAAGCTAATAAGCTTGCTGCTTATTGCCAGCATGGTGGATACCGTGATAACGTTTAAGCTCTTCGAAGTTGTTTCATTATGTCTTGTTTTGTTGCCGCGATTTATTTGCACTGGTGGCCAATTTTGATGGCCAGTGTATGTAATATGCTGCTTTTTTCCCCATATTTGCACTGGTGGTGAACTTTGATGCCCAGTGGATGTAATATGTGTAATAGCGGTAATAGGCTAGCGTTAATTGCTTGCTTATTTATTTCCTTATTGGTTTGTTTAGTTGTTTGCTTGTAGTCACTGCAGTTCTTTTTCTATGTTTTTCTAGTGGCGACAATAACCTATTTTTGGAAACTAGGCCAAAATAATCATGGCAACACACAGACTGTTGTAACCATGGGCCTCCTGCAGGCCGTATGATCCATGGGCCTTCTATACGGGCCGTAGGATCCATGGGCCTTCTACGGGTCGTACGATCCATGGGCCTTTTACTAGCCGTAGGATCCATGGGCCTTCTACGGGGTGTATCATCATTTCGCCAATCATGGGCCGTACTATTCATGGACAATAATGGGCCATTAGTAGGCCGTATTTGATAACTCTATGAAAACAACCCAACGGGTTTTTTTACATGAAAACTGCCCAATGTATTAACAGGCCACAAACGGGCCGACTGTAACCACGGCTGAATTTAGCCCACAAGCAGAAAATGACAGCAACGGTCCGTAAGTAACCGAATGCTGGAAATGATCACAAGAATAAATGGGCCCTGAGAAGGTCGAAAGATAGCATGGGCTGGAAACGGCCCAATGGAATAATGGGCCGTTAATGGGTATGAAGTGATACACTGTTCATTACACGCCAGTTTCACCACGTGCCGTTAGTGGGTATAAAGTGTTACACTGTTCATTACGGGCCAGTTTTACCATGGGCCTTTAATGGGTCGAGAGTTACAAAGGGCCTCATATGGGCCGAAAGACGTCATGGCCCATACATGGGCCGAAAATTAAAACGGGCTGGAATTATATTGGACGGCCCAGGTGATGCTACTAGGCCTAACTTGGGTAGGCCGTAAACGGGCCCTGGGTTAGCGGGCTGTAAATGGGCTATATGTGAACAGGCCATTAACAGGCTTGCCGTGGGCCGGCCCGCCACCTTTTGACCAAGTCAAACGGGCGGCCATTTCACAGGAATGGGCCATTGTTGGGCCGTGCCACGTGTCGACGTATCATAGGCGCTTTGGGTCCAATGAGTGGATGACATCTGTCCCAACGGTGAGCCGACACGCGTTTCCTCCAGCCAATGATGATTTTACACGTGGAAAATTACCATTGGTCGGGGCTGTTAATGGGTTATCGGATCCAAAACCGGACCCGATAGCATAACGGTGTTCCGTTACGGTGGATGCCACGTGGGTCACCCTTGACGAAAGCACTTCTGTGACGCGCGATTTATCGTCATGGAAGTGGACACTTCCGTGATGATAATTTTGGTAATGTCATGGAACACTTCTACGACAGCACAGGTATGACTATCTTGATTCTGTCATAAATTTGTCATGGATGTACATGCATGATAGAAAACGTGACCTACGTGAGCACACATCCTCGCCTGCATTTGCCGGCGTCCAGTACCCCCCGTACACCTACTCGTCGCCGGCCTACGCATCCTCCCCGACGCCACCTCTGCGCCGTGGCGCACTGCTCTTCTCACAAGCCTCCTCGTCGCATCTCGGCGACACCGACGCGATGGAGGTTGACATGGACGACATGATCACGACCGGCTCGGCCGCCATCGCCGCCTCCCCAGGTTCACTGCCCAAGAGGATACAATGGACCTCAACGGCGACATGGACGGCGATCTTGACTACGGCCAGGAGGAGCCAAAGAAGAGAAAACCGAGGTGCGATGGTCGGCGTTGATGGCGAACAACGCTGTCAAGCTCGACCTGCTCCGGACCAACATCGTCGCGAACAAGAGGAGCACCAACCTGGCTTTCCTGATGGGGGGAAATGTCGGTGATGGACGAGCAGGTCAAGGCGTGGTACCTGGCGGAGCGTGGCCTCATCCTGAACCAGATGCCGTCGTCGGCAGCGCCAACTCCCACGCCGACCCCAACGCCACCGCCAAGCCCAAGCGATGACGCCTCCACGACGCCCAGCACAGAAGTCGCGCCGACGCCGACCAGCCCCCGCACACCGACTCCCTCTAGTCCTATTGGGGAGCGTAGCATGCAATTTCAAAAAAATTCCTACCATCATGCAAGATCTATCTAGGAGATGCATAGCAACGAGAGGGGGAGAGTGTGTCCATGTACCCTCGTAGACTGAAAGCAGAAGCGTTAGCTTAACGCGGTTGATGTAGTCGGACGTCTTCGCGATCCAACCAATCAAGCACCAAACGTACGGCACCTCCGAGTTTTGAACACGTTCAGCTCGATGACGTCCCTCGAACTCTTGATCCAGCAAAGTGTCGAGGGAGAGTTTCGTCAGCACGATGGCGTGGTGACAGTGATGGTGATATGATCCGCGCAGGGCTTTGATGTCGCTTTAAGCTACGTCGGTATTTCCCCAAAGAGGAAGGGATGATGCAGCACAACAGCGGTAGGTATTTCCCTCAGAAATGAAACCAAGGTTATCGAACCAATAGGAGAACCAAGCAACACAACGTAAACAGCCCCTGCACACAAATAACAACACCTCACAACCCGACGTGTTAAAGGGTTGTCAATCCCTTTCGGGGTACGGCGCCAGAAATTGCGTGACGACGGAAAAAGTTGTGATAGATTGAAATGATAGATCACAAATAAAATAAAGTGCAGCAAAGTATTTTTGTATTTTTGGTATAATAGATTTGAATAAAAAGAGAAAATAAAATAGATCGCCAAGCAATTATATGAGAAAGAAGACCCGGGGGCCGTAGGTTTCACTAGTGGCGTCTCTCGAGAAAGATAGCAAATGGAGGGTAAACAAATTATTGTTGGGCAATTGATAGAACTTCAAATAATTATGATGATATCCAGGCAATGATCATTACATAGGCATCACGTCCAAGATTAGTAGACGAACTCCTGCCTGCATCTACTACTATTACTCCACACATCGACCGCTATCCAGCATGCATCTAGTGTATTAAGTTCGTGGAAAAACGGAGTAATGCAATAAGAACGATGACATGATGTGGACAAGATCTGTTTATCTATATGGCGGTAGATATAGATCTCGTCTTTTTATCCTTAGTAGCAACAATATATACATGTCGGTTCCTTTTATGTCACTGGGATCGAGCACCGTAAGATCGAACCCACTACCGGGCACCTCTTTCCATTGCAAGATAAATAGATCAAGTTGGCCAAACAAAACTGAAATATCAGAGAAGAAATACGAGGCTATAAGAGATCATGCATATAAGAGATCAAAGAAACTCAAATAACTTTCATGGATATAAAAAGATAGATCTGATCATAAACTCGAAGTTCATCGGATCCCAACAAACACACCGCAAAAAGAGTTACATCATATGGATCTCCAAGAGACCATTGTATTGAGAATTCAGCGAGAGAGAAAGCCATGTAGCTACTAACTATAGACCCGAAGGTCTAAAAAAGAACTACTCACGCATCATCGGAGAGGCACCAATGGAAGTGGTGAACCCCTCCGTGATGGTGTCTAGATTGGATCTGGTGGTTCTAGACTCACACTACTCACGCCACCTGGAACACCACAGCGTAATGGTGTGTCCGAAAGTCGTAACCATATGTTATTAGATATGGTGCGATCTATGATATCTCTTACCGATTTACCACTATTGTTTTGGGTTTATGCATTACAGACAGCTGCATTCACGTTAAATAGGGCAACATCTAAATCCGTTGAGACGACACCGTACGAACTGTGGTTTGGCAAGAAACCTAAGCTGTCGTTTCTGAAAGTTTGGGGCTACGATGCTTATGTGAAAAAAGCTTCAACTTGATAAGCTCGAACCCAAATCGGAGAAATGTGTCTTCATAGGATACCCAAAGGAGATTGTTGGGTACACCTTCTATCATAGATCCGAAGGCAAGATATTCATTGCTAAGAATGGATCCTTTCTAGAGAAGGAGTTTCTCTCGAAAGAAGTGAGTGGGAGGAATGTAGAACTTGATGAGGTAATTGTACCTTCTCCCAAATTGGAAATTAGTTCATCACAGAAATCAGTTCCAGTGATGCCTACACCAATTAGTGAGGAAGTTAATGATGATGATCATGAAACTTCAAATCAAGTTACTACCGAACCTGTAGGTCAACCAGAGTACAGTCCGCACCAGAGTGGTACGGTAATCTGGTTCTGGAAGTCATGTTACTAGACCATGACGAACCTACAAACTATGAGGAAGCAATGATGAGCCCAGATTCCGCAAAATGGCTTGAGGCCATGAAATCTGAGATAGGATCCATGTATGAGAACGAAGTATGGACTTTGGTGGACTTGCACGATGATCGGCAAGCCATTGATAATAAATGGATCTTCAAGAGGAAGACGGACACTAATGGTAGTGCTACTATCTACAAAGCTCGACTTGTTGCGAAAGGTTTTCGACAAGTTCAAGGAGTTGACTACGATGAGACCTTCTCACCTGTAGCGATGCTTAAGTCTGTCTGAATCATGTTATCAGTTGCCGTAGTTTATGATTATGAAATTTAGCAACTGGATGTCAAAACTGCATTCCTTAATGGATACCTTAAAGCATAGTTGTATATGATGCAACTAGAAGGTTTTGTCGATCCTAAAGGTGCTAAGAAAGTGTGCAAGCTCTAGCGATCCATTTATGGACTGGTGCAAGCCTCTCGGAGTTGGAATATACGCTTTGATAGTGTGATCAAAGCATATGGTTTTATAAAGACTTTTGGAGAAGTCTACATTTACAAGAAAGTGAGTGGGAGCTCTGTAGCATTTCTAATATTATATGTAGATGACATATTGTTGATTGGAAATGATATAGAATTTTTGGATAGCATAAAAGGATACTTGAATAAGAATTTTTCAATGAAAGACCTCGATGAAGTTGCTTACATATTTGGCATCAAGATCTATAAAGATAGATCAAGACGCTTGATAAGACTTTCGATGAGTACATACCTTGATAAGATTTTGAAGGAGTTCAGAATGGATCACCCAAAGAAGGAGTTCTTGCCTGAGTTGTAAGGTATGACGTTGAGTAAGACTAAAAACCCGACCACGACAGAAGATATAGAGAGAATGAAAGTCATTCCCTATGCCTCAGCCATAGGTTCTATAAAGTATGCCATGCTATATACGAGACCTATTGTGTACCTCGCCGTGAGTTTTGCAAAGGAGTACAATAGTGATCCAGGAGTAAATCACTAGACAGCGGTCAAAATTATCCTTAGAGGACTAAGGAAATATTTCTCGATTATGGAGGTGATAAAGAGTTCGTCATAAAGAGTTATGTCGATGCAAGCTTTGACACCGATCTGGATGACTCCGAGTCTTGATCTAGATACATATTGAAAGTGGGAGCAATTAGCTAGATTAGCTCCAAGCAGAGCATTGTAGACATAGAAATTTGCAAAATACATACGGATCTGAATGTTGCAGACCCGTAGACTAAAACTTATCTCACAAGCAAAACATGATCACACCTTAGTGCTCTTGGTGTTAATCACATAGCGATGTGAACTAAATTATTGACTCTAGTAAACCCTTTGAGTGTTGGTCACATGGCGATGTGAACTATGGGTGTTAATCACATGGTGATGTGAACTATTGGTGTTAATTCACATGGCGATGTGAACTAGATTATTGACTCTAGTGCAAGTGGGCGACTGAAGGAAATATTCCCTAGAGGCAATAATAAAGTTGTTATTTATGTTTCCTTATATCAGGATAAATGTTTATTATTCATGCTATAATTGTATTAACCGGAAACTTAATACATGTGTGAATACATAGACAAAACAAAGTGTCCCTAGTATGCCTCTACTAGACTAGCTCGTTAATCAAAGATGGTTAAGTTTCCTAACCATAGACATGTGTTGTCATTTGATGAACGGGATCACATCATTAGGAGAATGATGTGATGGACAAGACCCATCCGTTAGCTTAGCATAATGATCATTAAGCTTTATTGCTATTGCTTTCTTCATGACTAATACATATTCCTCTGACTATAAGATTGTCCAACTCCGGAATACCGGAGGAACACTTTGTGTGCTATCAAAGGTCACAACGTAACTGGGTGATTATAAAGATGCTCTACAGGTGTGTCCGAAGGTGTTTGTTGGGTTGGCATAGATCGAGATTAAGATTTCTTACTCTGTGTATCGGAGAGGTATCTCTGGGCCCTCTCGGTAATGCACATCACTATAAGCCTTGCAAGCAATGTGACTGATGAGTTAGTTGCGAGATTATGCATTACGGAACGAGTAAAGAGACTTGCCGGTAACGAGATTGAACTAGGTATGATGATACGGACGATCAAATCTCGGGCAAGTAACATACCGATGACAAAGGGAATGACGTATGTTGTTATGCGGTTTAGCCGATAAAGATCTTCGTACAATATGTAGGAGCCAATATGAGCATCCAGATTCCGCTATTGGTTATTGACCGGAGATGTGTCTCGGTCATGTCGACATAGTTCTCGAACTCGTAGGGTCCGCACGCTTAAACGTTCGATGACGGTTTGTATTATGAGTTATGTGATTTGATGACCGAAGTTTGTTCGGAGTCCCGGATGACATCACAGACATGACGAGGAGTCTTGAAAAGGCTGAGAGGTAAAGATCGATATATTGGAAGGCTATATTCGGACAACGGAAATGTTCTGAGTGATTCGGGTATTTTTCGGAGTACCGAAGAGTTACATGAATTCGCCGGGGGAAGTATTGGGCCTTCATGGGCCTTAGTGGAAAAGGGAGGAGGGCCACAAGGGTGGCAGCGCACCCCCCCCCATGGCAAGTCCAAATTGGAGTAGGGAGGGGCGGCGCCCCCTCTTTACTTCTCCCTCTCCTACTCCTTCCCTCTCTCCCCTCTTGGAAAAGGAAGGGGACTCCAACTAGGATTGGGAATCCTAGTTGGACTCCCCCTATGGCGCGCCCCTCCTGGCCGCCTGCCTCCTCCTCTCCCTCCTTTATATACATGTCCAGGGGGCACCCCAAAGCACAACAGACAATCTCTTAGCCGTGTGCGGTGCCCCCTCCACAGTTTAACACCACTGTCATATCGTCGTAGTGCTTAGGCGAAGCCCTTCGCCGGTAACTTCATCAGCAACGTCGCCACGCCGTCGTCTTGACAGTAACTCTCCTCGCCCTCAAGCTGGATCAAGAGCTCGAGGGACGTCATCATGCTGAACGTGTGCTTAACACGGAGATGCCATACATTCGGTACTTGGATCTGTTGGATCATCAAGACGTTCGACTACATCAACCGCGTTACTAAACGCTTCCGCTTTCGGTCTACGAGGGTACATAGACACACTCTCCCGTCTCGTTGCTATGCATCTCCTAGATGGATCTTGCATGATCATAGGATTTTTTTTTGAATTACTATGTTCCCCAACATGATCTCCATCGTCACTGGCTTGACCCCTTGATCTCCATCGTAGCGTCATTGTCGTCTCGCCAACTATTGCTTCTACAACGATCGCTAACGCATAGTGATAAAATAAAGCAATTACATGGAGTTTGCATTTCATACAATAAAGCAACAACCATAAGGCTCCTGCCAGTTGCCGATAACTTTTACAGAACATGATCATCTCATACAATAACGTATATCACATCATGTCTTGACTATCACATCACAACATGCCCTGCAAAAACAAGTTAGACATCCTCTACTTTGTTGTTGCAAGTTTTACGTGGCTGCTACGGGCTTCTAGCAAGAACCGTTCTTACCTACGCATCAAAACCACAATGATGTTTCATCAAGTGTGTTGTTTTAACCTTCAACAAGTGCCGACCGTAGTCAAATTCGATTCAACTAAAGTTGGAGAAACAGACAACCGCCATCCACCTTTATGCAAAACAAGTTGCATGTCTGTCGGTGGAACCGGTCTCATGAACGTGGTCATGTAAGGTTGGTCTGGGCCGCTGAAGGAAATATGCCCTAGAGGCAATAATAAAGTTGTTATTTATATTTCCTTATATCATGATAAATGTTTATTAATCATGCTAGAAATGTATTAACCGGAAACTTAGTACATGTGTGAATACATAGACAAACTGAGTGTCACTAGTATGCCTGTGACGCCCCCGATTCAATCGTACACTAATCATGCATGCAAATGTGTACGATCAAGATTAGGGACTCACGGGAAGATATCACAACACAACTCTAAAACATAAATAAGTCATACAAGCATCATAATACAAGCCAGGGGCCTCGAGGGCTCGAATACAAGTGCTCGATCATAGACGAAGTCCGGAAGCAACAATATCTAAGTTCGACATAAGTTAAACAAGTTTGCCTTAAGAAGGCTAGCAAAACTGGGATACAGATCGAAGAGGCGCAGGCCTCCCGCCGGGATCCTCCTAACTACTCCCGGTCGCCGCCGGGCTGCACGTAGTAGTAGGCACCTCCGTGTAGTAGCCGCCATCGACGGTGGCGTCTGCCTCGGCTCCATCGTCAGTTGCAGCAATCAGGTAAAGAAAGGGGGAAAGGGGAACAAGGCAACCGTGAGTACTCATCCAAAGTACTGCAAGGTGGAGCTACACTACATATGCATGGATATATGTGTAAAGGGCCATATCGTGGACTGAATGCAGAATGCCGTAATAAGAGGGGATAGCTAATCCCGTCAAGACTACGCTCGCAGCCTCCGCCTTGCAAAGATGTAGAAGAGAGTAGACCAAGTCCTCCAAGTAGCATCAGATAGCATAATCCTACCCGGCGATCCCTCCTCGCCGCCTCTGTTAGAGAGCGATCACCGGGTTGTATCCGCACTTGGAAGGGTGTGTTTTATTAATTATCCGTTCTAGTTGTCATAAGGTCAAGGTACAACTCCAAGTCGCCCTGTTATCAAGATCACGACTATTCAATAGATTAACTTCACCGCAAGGGTGCACCACATAACCCAACACGCTTGATCCCATTTGGCCGGACACACTTTTTCGGGTCATGCCCGTCGCGAAGATCAACACGCCGCAGCCCCACCTAGGCATAACGAGAGGTCAAGACGCCGGTCTAAACCTAAGCGCACAGGGTCTGGGCCCATCGCCCGAGCACACACTGCATGTTGCGTGGGCGGCCGGAAGCGAGACCTAGCCTAGTGGCGTTCAATCCAATCGGCAGCGCCGCCGCCGCCGCCGACGCCACGAAATGCTTCGGCTGATACCACGACGTCGAGTGCCCATAACTATTCCCGCGTAGTTGGTTAGTGCGTATAGACCAAATGGCCAGACTCAGATCAAATACCAAGAACTCGTTAAGCGTGTTAAATATCCGCGAACACCGGACTGGGCCAGGCCCACCTCTCTCCTAGGCGGTCTCAACCTGCCCTGTCGCTCCGCCACAAAGATCCACTCGCGGGTACTCCACAAGCCGACCCGACTTTAGTCACCAAATGTATCATGTATAAAGTATATAGTATATACCCGTGATCACCTCCCGAGTGATCATGGCCCGATAGTATAGCACAGTAGAAGGACAAGAATGTAGGGCCACAGATGGAAATACTAGCATCCTATACTAAGCATGTAGGATTGCAGGTAAAGGTAACAACAGTAGTAGCAAGGACAGGCTATGCATCAGGATAGGTATAACGGAAAACAGTAACATGCTACACTACTCTAATGCAAGCAGTATAGAGTAGAATAGGCGATATCTGGTGATCAAGGGGGGGGGGGGGCTTGCCTGGTTGCTCTGGCAAGAGAGAGGGGTCGTCAACTCCGTAGTGGAACTGGGCAGCAGCAGCGTCGGTCTTGGTGTCTAGCGAGAGAAGAGGGGGAAGAAACAATAAATATTTAAGCAAGCAGGTGCATCGCGATGCATGACATGACAAGTATCGGTGCTAGAGGTGCCCTAACGCGGTATGAGGTGATACCGGTGAAGGGGGAAGCATCCGGGAAAGTATTCCCGGTGTTTCGTGCTTTCGGGCAGAGGAGCTGGAGGGGGAAAGTTGCAAGTTCGATAGGTTAGGGGGATGTGGCGGATGAACGGGTTGCGTATCTGAAATCGTCTCATCGTTCTAAGCAACTTTCATGTTGAAAATATTTTAATCCGAGTTACGGATTAAAAGATATGATTTTCTAAAGATTTTATTAATTTCTGGAATTTAATTAATTATTTAAATTAATCCGAAAAACAGATTAATGATATCAAGATGATGTCATGTCGACATCAGCGATCAACAGAGTTGACTTGGTCAACTGACCAAGGGTCCAAAGTGGGACCCACCGCCATACAATCGCTTAGATTTAATAAGGGTTTAGGCTAATTTAATTACTATTTAATTAACCTAACTAGTTAATTAAATTAATTAAACTGGATTAATTAACTTAATTAATTCATTAGATAATTAATTAATTAATAATTAATTTTACTAAATCATTGTTATTTTTATTTATTATTTTTAGTTTTAATTCTTTTTTTTAACGTTCTGTGGTGTGGGGCCCTCCTGTCACAGGCACAGGGGCCTTAGTGGGTTCGGGCGCTAGTGGGCGCCGGGCGCGGGCGCACCGGCGGGCACTCGCCCACAGAGCAGACGAGGCCGCCGGGCACCGAGGACGGGCAGGCCAGCACGGCCAGCCGGCCACGACAGGCGAGGCGGGGGTGGCGCGGGCACTTGGCCGACGAGGGGAGGGTATGGCGCGGCGGTCATGGCCGTGGTCGCAGGGCGGCAATGGCGAGCGAGGCTACGACTCGTGGTCGGGACCCAGTAGCGGCCAGGAGGACATGGCAGGGCGCTACAGCACAGCCAGCGTACCTGGGGCGAATCAAAGTGCGGCCGGGCGCCTCGGAGGCAGGGCGGCCAAGGTGGCAGCAGAGGTGGAGCGAGGGGGGGGAGGCGCGGGCGCGCGGGCTCGACGCGAGGGCGACGGCGCGCCGTCGGTCGTGGCGATCATTGCAGTGGGGGCATGGCCGACGGCGCCAGCGACAGAGGGAAAGGGGAGAGGAGGAGCTCACTGGGGGGTAGGGAACCGTCACTGGCTCGGGAAGGTCGGGGACGACGGGACGACGTGCGAGGGGGCAGTCCGTGGGGAGCTCCGTCGTTGGCGCCAAGATCGGCGACCTCCTCCTCGATCCCGATCCAATCGGGAGAGGAGGGAGGAGAGATTTTGGGGGCCGGGTCATGGGGTGTCGGTGGAGTGGGGGGGAGTGTGCGGTTAGGGTTTCGGGGATGGGGGGTTATGGGGAGGCCGGTTGGGCCAAGGGGGAGCTGGGCGGGCTGGGTGTCGTGGGCCTGGGCCATTGAGCCAGGGGTTTCTCTTCCTTTTTTTTGTTTCTTTTTTTCTCTTTTCCATTTTCTTTTATTATTTGTTTTCTGTTTTAATTCATTTAAAAGTATTTAGGCATTTTATAAAAATGTGTTTACTGCACTGTAATTACCTATGCCATTTTTGGCACAGCCTGAACATTTTAGTTTAATATTTTGGAAACTTTTGTCGTTTGATTGATTTAGGATTTAAATTTGAAACGGTTTCGAATTAACCCGAGATTAATTACAGTGACAAAGGTGATGTGTCATCATTAGTAGGGGATTACTGTAGCTTGATTATTCAAGGCCACAATTCTCCTCCATTACAAGAAATCTCGTCCGAGATTTAAGAGGGGAGTAAGGGAAAGACTAGGTTACGTAAATTCTAACGATCCTTCTTGGTCTTGGTTACTCTTCTCAAGAGGTAGATCCACTATGTTGATGTCTTCATTTCTCCGCTGCAGGTCATCATGATGAAGTCGACGCCCTTTCTTTGGGATTCCATCGTATTTACTTAAAAGGGTAAGGGTAGCTTCAAAAGGTCGACCTCTACAAGGTTGCTACCGGTAGCTAACATCGGGAAGGTGGCGGAAAGTAACTCTTGAACTAAAACTTAAGAAAATATCGAGAGCAAGTAAGGAGGTACCATGAGAAGTTTCAAGCGGGTAGGCAATCGTTCGTTGCCTGAAACAGAGTGTGAAGGGGGTTCAAAGCAACGGAAATAAATATTGTGTTTAATACCAGAATTGAGGATCACACGGAAGGTGGCTCGTGAATTACATACGAAGCCAAGCATGAGGAATAACTTTGGAAACAGGGGGTGTATAGGAGAGTCAGGTTTCGATCCTAGGACCTGTGGGTTATGGGCCCACCATGTTGGTTAAAAGTAGAAAGGGCAGTAATGTCTTGCACGATCATGTAAGCAAGGCATGCGAGAGGATAGCCTGTCAGTTATGTTGGCAACAACATCGGTACCAAGGGCGAGGGACGAAGAGAACCATTTTCCTGCTCGCTGAACGAGGCGGACCAATAGGCAAAGTTCTCGTCCATCGGCGGTTACCGGAATGTCATCAACAATAGTAACACGGTCTTACTAACAACGTGGTATTATTGTTGTTCTTACCTAAGCAGGAATTATCACCGCTTAGTTAAGTCGGATTACCAGAAAGGTTAAACAAAACAATAGAAAGGAAAATACGATTATCAGAATAATCAGAACAATGGTAGGGAAAATGTGTTTAAACACATGTTTCAGGGGTATATCCTTCCCAAGGACAAGTAGAGCAAGATATCCACGACGGGATAGAAAGTAGGTAAGGGGAGAGGAATTTCAAGACCTTACCCATACAACGGTGTTTGGATAATTGAGCAAGAAACATTTAGCATTGGGTTTCAAATGCTCTTATTGAAAATCGGAGTACCAAAGACATGCTTCGAGATAGCATTGACATGGTCTTCAAGCAAAGATCGGACTTTGAATACAAGAAGGATTCATCAGGAACAACTTGCAGAATAAGTCTTACAGTTCCCCATGGAAGAATGGGTAACCTTGCTGAAGGGGAACTATAACAAAGAGTCATCCGCCGGTGTCTTGGGCATGCCATCACCTTACCGGGTCATAAAAGACCAGTGTTATAACTCTTGAAAATGTTCCAACCATCATATCGACCGAGATTCAGATCCGATCGGTGTTAGGATACCTCAGACTCAGGATGCCTGAGAATAAAAGGTGCAACTCAAATAGACGAAATGACATTGCAAGATTCTCGGGAAATGAACTATGGGAGCGGGTTCCTGAAACAATAGTTCATCATTAAACCAAGGAGGGGATGAGAAGGTGGCTGATGGGCTCAGCGACAATCCATCGAGAATTCCAAACGGATGGTTTTCCACAATAATGTGAACAAGAAGATGACACTTGCCAATTCAAATGATATAATGTTGTATGCTCTAGGAAAAATACACCATCAATCATTAGTTGAAAGGTGCGCCCGAAGTAGGACCTTAGGCAGCAAGATCAATGTTAGAGTGCCGACTCAATAACCAACAGTCTAAGAACGAACTGTCGATCATTAACTTCAAAGCAATAGGGTTGCTAGAAGTACAGAACTCAAACGGCACCGTTAGCATATTGGTATCCTGGTTAAAAACAACATGGGGACCAAGGAAGAATGGTGATGGTGAGAAGTATCATCATACCAAGAATTCTTAAGAGGTGGTGAAATTCCCACGACATCCTTGACATAAAAGATGGCAATATTCCAAAGTAGAACATAACACAAGCGGGGTAGGAAGGAACTCAAGGTAATACACAAAACATGAGCAGGTTTGTGTTGAGGGAGGGCGTTAACGCTGCCGATGATAATACAAACCATCAAGGGCAAGGATGGTATTTCTCATCATGAATTCAATTGATATCTTGGAAGAACTCAGAATGTTGATGATGATCATGACAAATTTTGTCGAGAGGTTTCATGGAGATGTAATCGGTCATGATGACATCAAGTCAAAGGAATGATGGAGCGAAATGTTCTTGGGACCATGAGTACGACACAAACTCGATTCAAGCTTGTCGCTCAAAGTGGAACGATAAGACGAGCAAATCGGCATAAGCTTAGCTCATCATCAAAAGTTGCGCCCGGAATTAAGGGCCCGTAGTACGCTTAAAATTAGCACGATAATGATGTAGCCGATTAGGCTAGGAATGACTTGAAGGATTATCAAACTCATAAGCAATGAAAATTACTTAGAGTTAATGAATCAAAGTGCGGAATTGATTCACTTATCGTTGTTCTCGGCTGACTACAACCCAAACCCGTGAAAATCAGGATCGGTGAGAAATAACAATTGATGAAGAACCCATAAGAAGTTATGTAGTTCCATGATATTCTCGCGGTACCAGAGGGTATACTCAAGGGTAGAACGGGATAGAGGTTGGACAAGTGAAGTCATTTGGAGAAGGCAAGCACTTAAACTTGTCCAAGAAATGGGATCAAAGAAGAACAATATGGTCGAACCCACGATCATAAAGGATCGAACCACGGATACAAGATGAACTTATAACAAGGGGGTAATTATTTTTACGAGCAGCTTCCATGATAAGTTATACATCGTGTCCATGGGCATGAACGCAAGGTTCAAGGTCGACTCCCACTTCTTCAATGTATAACCTTCCATTCACTTCTCGCTTTGATAAAGGCATTAGTGTTGAAAGTTTTACCTGGTGAAATACCAGATGAGTATGTCTCGTGAAAACTTCCGAGTTCACACATATAAAGGAAGGCATAGGTTCAACCCATCAGGGTATCGTGGAAACATATACCACAAGCTTCAATAGTAAATACCACCAGCTCGAAAGCAGAGCATGGTTGGCCAAGCAGATGATACAATTTATCAGGGGCATTATGTATCAGGTAAAGAACTTCCAACGTGATTGAATATGAAGGATATTGTCGGATAAAATCCAACAAAGGACTTGATGGTCCACAAAGGATCGATGTGAGTATCAAGACTCAACCGTAAGAGGAAAGAATGAAATGCAACAAAGTTATGGAATCAATCAATAATTTCAAGCTTAAATGCAAAGGAATTATGATTCCAAATCTAAGGATCAAGCGATGCTCGATCAAGGATGGACAAGTTGAATAGACTTAGGGGCACAATCGACGACAATTTGATTGGTCGAGAACTAGCTCATGTTCAAAATGACGTCTGAGCCGGAGGGATGATTTCTAGGACCTGTTTGATGATTGCGAGCATTCGCAACAAATCGAATCAACGGACTCAAAATGATAATGACAATGGATGTCAACAAGATTACTAGACTTATGGGATTAACCATAATGCAAGCAATCAAGAATTTCAAGAGCAATAGGATGTTCAGGATTTTCGGAAGATCGAATGGTATTTCGAGGATTGGTGACATACATGAATCAACTGGGGATGAGTGGATACTCGGTAAGTGCAAGAAATTATCCGTAGGGGTATTCATGTAACAAAGAACTACAAGGCAATAGGCACAAAGCATTATCGAAACATTAGAGAGAATTTCGAGGTATCTTGTAATAACAAGATCGACTGGGTATAAAGTAAGAACGACGGGTGTAAGTATTTATCCATAGGGATATTGCAGTGGTAGGGAATTGCAAAAGCAACGGGCACAAGGTCTCGAGAGAATATCGGAAGGTATCTTCGAATCCTTCGTGCACAAGGTAATCATCTGGATCAAGAGGCTCTCCGGAGAAAGTATTATCGAGAACCTAGAGTCAGAGTTAGTAAAAATCGTTTAACCCGAATAGAAGAGAGATCAGATTCCCAGAGTACAGATCGAGGAGTAAAAGATCCTAATACCACCCAAAAGGTGACGTGGGCCCGTAAGCCACACAACCATGTTAGTAAAAGTTTTACAATGACTAGACTCGACTTCGGCCAAGGAGTTGGAAAGGGGGATTCCTACAGGCAGTCGGCTCTGATACCAACTTGTGACGCCCCTGATTCAATCGTACACTAATCATGCACGCAAATGTGTACAATCAAGATCAG
Organism: Aegilops longissima; assembly: GCA_021605205.1. Taxonomy (NCBI): domain Eukaryota; kingdom Viridiplantae; phylum Streptophyta; class Magnoliopsida; order Poales; family Poaceae; genus Aegilops; species Aegilops longissima. The sequence goes on from CM038681.1 coordinate 572,096,273, forward strand.
GGACTCACGGGAAGAAATCACAACACAACTCTAAAACATAAATAAGTCATACAAGCATCATAATACAAGCCAGGGCCTCGAGGGCTCGAATACAAGTGCTCGATCATAGACGAAGTCAGCGGAAGCAACAATATCTGAGTTCGACATAAGTTAAACAAGTTTGCCTTAAGAAGGCTAGCACAAACGGAATACAGATCGAAGAGGCGCATGCCTCCCGCCTCGATCCTCCTAACTACTCCCGGTCGCCGCCGGGCTGCATGTAGTAGTAGGCACCTCCGGTGTAGTAGCCGCCATTGACGATGGCGTCTCGCCCTGGCTCCATCGTCTGTTGCAGCAACGGGTAAAGAAAGGGGGAAAAGGGGAACAAGGCAACCGTGAGTACTCATCCAAAGTACTGCAAGCAAGGAGCTACACTACATATGCATGGATATATGTGTAAAGGGCCATATCGTGGACCGAATCGAGAATGCCGTAATAAGAGGGGATAGCTAATCCGTCAAGACTACGCTCGCAGCCTCCGCCTTGCAACATGTAGAAGAGAGTAGACTCAAGTCCTCCAAGTAGCATCAGATAGCATAATCCTACCCGGCGATCCTCCTCGCCGCCTCTGTTAGAGAGCGATCACCGGGTTGTATCCGCACTTGGAAGGGTGTGTTTTATTAATTATCCGGTTCTAGTTGTCATAAGGTCAAGGTACAACTCCAAGTCGCCCCTGTTATCAAGATCACGGCTATTCAATAGATTAACTCACTGCAGGGTGCACCACATAACCCAACACGCTTGATCCCATTTGGCGGACACACTTTTCGGGTCATGCCCGCCGCTGAAGATCAACACGCCGCAGCCCCACCTAGGCATAACAGAGAGGTCAGACGCCGGTCTAAACCTAAGCGCACAGGGTCTGGGACCATCGCCCGAGCACACCAAGACGCTTGCGTGGGCGGAAGCGCACTTCTAGCCTAGTGGTGTTCCAGTCCAATCCGGTAGGCCTTTCCGCCGACGCCACGAAATGCTTGGCCGATACCACGACGCTGAGTGCCCATAATCGCCTTCGCGTAGTTGGTTAGTATGTATAGACCAAATGGCCGACTCGGATCAAATACCAAGAACTCGTTAAGCGTGTTAAGTATCCATGAACGCTGAATGGGCCAGCCCACCTCTCTCCTAGGCGGTCTCAACTCTGCCTGCCGCCCGCCACAAAGATCCACTCATGGGTGCTCCACAAGCCAACCCGACTTTAGTCACCACATGTATCATGTATAAAGTATATAGTATATACCGTGATCACCTCCCGAGTGATCACGGCCCGATAGTATAGCACAACAGATGGACAAGAATGTAGGGCCACAGATGGAAATACTAGCATCCTATACTAAGCATGTAGGATTGCGGTAAAGGTAACAACAGAGTAGCAAGGACGGGCTATGCATCGGGATAGGTATAACGGAAAACAGTAATATGCTACACTACTCTAATGCAAGCAGATAGAGTAGAATAGGCGATATCCGTGATCAAGGGGGGCTTTCCTGGTTGCTCTGGCAAGAGAGAGGGGTCGTCAACTCCGTAGTCGAACTGGGCAGCAGCAGCGTCGGTCTCGATGTCTAGTGAGAGAAGAGGGGGAAGAAACAATAAATATTTAAGCAAGCAGGTGCATAGCGATGCATGACATGACAAGTATCGGTGCTAGAGGTGCCCTAACGCGTATGAGGTGATACCGTGAAGGGAAGCATCCGGGAAAGTATTCCCGGTGTTTCGCGCTTTCGGGCAGAGGAGCTGGAGGGGGAAAGTTGCAAGTTCGATAGATTAGGGGGATGTGGCGGATGAACGGGTTGCCTATCCGAAATCGTCTCGTCGTTCTAAGCAACTTTCATGTTGAAAATATTTTAATCCGAGTTACGGATTAAAAGATATGATTTTCTAAAGATTTTATTAATTTCTGGAATTTAATTAATTATTTAAATTAATCCGAAAAACAGATTAATGATATCAAGATGATGTCATGTCGACATCAGAGATCAACAGAGTTGACTTGGTCAACGACCAAATGGGACCCACTGTCATACAATCGCTTAGATTTAATAAGGGTTTAGGCTAATTTAATTACTATTTAATTAACCTAACTAGTTAATTAAATTAATTAAACCGGATTAATTAACTTAATTAATTCATTAGATAATTAATTAATTAATAATTAATTTTATTAAATCATTTTTATTTTTATTTATTATTTTTATTTTTAATTCTTTTTTTAACGTTCGTGGTGTGGGGCCCCCCGCCATAGGCACAGGGGCCTTAGCGGTTCGGGCGCTAGTGGGCGCCGGGCTTGGCGCACTCGATGGGCACTCGCCTCAGAAAGCAGACGAGGTCGCCGGGCACCGAGGATGGGGCAGGCCAAGACGGCCACCGGCCACGACAGGCGGAGGCGAGGGGTGGCGCCGCACTTGGCCGACGAGGGGAGGTATGGCGCGGCGGTCATGGCCGCTGGTCGCAGGGGGGCAATGGCGAAGCGAGGCCACGACTCGTGGTCGGGCCGGACCGAGTAGCGCCGTGGGAGGATAGTGGCGGCGCGCCGGCACACAGCGTGTACACGGCGCAATCAAAGGCGGGCGCGGCGAGGCAGGGGCGGCCAAGGCGGCAGCAGAGAGCAGTGGAGCGGGGGAGGAGGCGGCGGGCGCGTGGCTGGACGCGTGAGGGCGACGACGCCGCTCGGCGTGGCGTGGCGATGTCTGCAAGGGGTCATGGCTGGTGCGGACGGCCCGGCGAGAGGAAAGGGAGAGGAGGAGCTCACGCCGGGGGTAGGGAACCGCGGCGGGCTCGGGAAGGTCGGGGGGACGACGGGACGACATGCATAGGGGGCAGTCCGCGGGAAGGGCGATGCGGTGGGGAGCTCCGGCATCGGCGTCGGCGTCGACGACCTCCTCCTCGATCCCGATCCAATCGGGGAGAGGAGGGAGGAGATATTTTGGGGGCGGGGTCGTGGGGTGTCGGTGGAGTGGGAGGAGTGTGCGGTTAGGGTTTCGGGGATGGGGGTTATGGGGAGGCGGTTGGGCCAAGGGGAGTTGGGCGGCGGGCAGCTCGTGGTCTTGATTGGGCGGTGGCTCTTTGGGCGGAGCCCCGGGTTTTTCTTCCTTTTTTTGTTTCTGTTTTTTCTCTTTTCCATTTTCTTTTATTATTTGTTTTCTGTTTTAATTCATTTAAAAGTATTTAGGCATTTTATAAAAATGAGTTTACTGCACTATAATTACCTATGCCATTTTTGGCACAGCCCGAACATTTTAGTTTAATATTTTGAAAACTTTTGTCGTTTGATTGATTTAGGATTTAAATTTGAAACTGTTTCGAATTAACCCGAGATTAATTACAGTGACAGAGGCGATGTGTCATCATTAGTAGGGGATTACTGTAGCTTGATTATCCGAGCGTCACAATGCCTCTACTTGACTTGCTCGTTAATCAAAGATGGTTAAGTTTCCTAGCCATGGACATGAGTTGTCATTTGATTAACGGGATCACATCATTAGAGAATGATGTGATTGACTTGACCCATCCGTTAGCTTAGCACGATGATCGTTTAGTTTGTTGCTATTGCTTTCTTCATAACTTATACAAGTTCCTATGACTATGATATTATGCAACTCCCGAATAACGGAGAAACACTTAGTGTGCTATCAAACATCACAACGTAACTGGGTGATTATAAAGATGCTCTACATGTGTCTTCGATGGTGTTTGTTGAGTTGGCATAGATCGAGATTAGGATTTGTCACTCCGATTGTCGGAGAGGTATCTCTGGGCCCTCTCAACAATGCACATCACTATAAGCCTTGCAAGCAATGTGACTAATGTGTTAGTTGCGGGATGATGCATTACGGAACGAATAAAGAGACTTCCCGGTAACGAGATTGAACTAGGTATTGAGATACCGACAATAGAATCTCGGGCAAGTAACATACCGATGACAAAGGGAACAACGTATGTTGTTATGCAGTTTGACCGATAAAGATCTTCGTATAATATGTGGAAACCAATATGATCATCCAGGTTCCGCTATTGGTTATTGACCGGAGATGAGTCTCGGTCATGTCTACATAGTTCTCGAACCCGTAGGGTCCGCACGCTTAACGTTCAATGACGATCGGTGTTACGAGTTTATGTGTTTTGATGTACCGAAGGTTGTTCGGAGTTCCGAATGTGATCACGGACATGACGAGGAGTCTCGAAATGGTTGAGACATAAAGATCGATATATTGGAAGGCTATGTTTGGACATCGGAATGGTTCCGGATGAGTTCGGGCATTTACCGGAGTACCGGGGGGTTACCGGAACCCCCCGGGGAGTCAATGGGCCTTATTGGGCCTTAGTGGGAGAGAGGAGGAGGTGGCCAGGTGGAGGCCCCCCCAAGCCGAATCTGAATTGGGTGGGGGCCAGTGACGGTGTCATGGAGTAAGGGGTACTCACCATGTCGTCTCCCGACCAGCTGGATCGGGCCGAGGACCCCCACGGCAGTTCATTCATGGGCCACTTCGAGCAGCCCATGCCGCATACAAGGAGGTTTCCACAAGACTTGGCGCCCAAGCCAAGGACTCTCCTAAACCCTAGGCCTCTGGTGTGTTATATAAACCGAGCCAGGCTAGTCAATAGATAATCTGATATTCATTACTACAATCTCATGGTAGATACATGTACTTTGTACTACACCCTATATGAATACAATCAAAAGCAGCATGTAGGGTGTTATCTCTTCGAGAGAGCCCTAAGCTGGGTAAAATCCCGTGTTCATGTAACCATCGCTCCAAGACGCCTAGCTTAGGACCCCTACTACGAGATACGCCGGATATAGAACCGACATTGGTGCTTTCATTGAGAGCCTGCTGGGCGGTCGTCATGGATCGTTGGGAGTAAAAATCAACCATCAGGTGATATTTTTCCAGTATTGATCTATTTCACGTATATTATATTCTTCTTTTTTCTGGCAAATTATTGCCCCCGGCTTGCAACTATGTTTGCAGAACTATAATTAGGTTAGAACTTCTCGGGCGGCGGCTCTTCGTGAGACATTAGACCGCTGGGTTCGAAGCCGATAAACCGCAATCGATCCGGTGGACATAGACGCCGCCAAGATCCGTGCTCAGAAATCGCAGGAGCGCCATAGATCGGACAAACACGGTGCCCAAAACCCATCTCGTTGACTGCTGTAAATTGGTTGCAGAGTTTGAAGGGGTCACACATCACGTTGATTTGCATGTCTGCCGCTGGTGGAAAAAGCACGCGGAAAGGCGTCGGGGAGGCTCTTCTCCTCTTTTTTCCTTTCTTTAACCTATAGTAGTATTTACGCCGCGGCTCGTGCCTCGTGGTCCTCCACCTCTAATTGAACGTGCATAGGACAAGCACTAACGCACTAGTACTAATTTGGCTGAGTTTTGCCTTATGTGAAGCTCCAGAGCGCTATGGGTAGCAATTGCAGGCGTTCCAGGTGCTCTTTACCCTGAACATTTTGTACGAGCATATTTGTCTCTTGAAAAAGATGTTCTCCGCTGGCTTGTTTTGCTTTGTTTTTGCAGAAACTTTTTAGGGGTGGCGCTTCATATGGAGTTCTTTGTCCACTTGTTTTGGGGCGACCCGACGTGCCACAGCCGCATCGACATTGTCATCGCGTCACTCAACCGAGCCGATGTCAACAAGGCCGAAGTCAGTCCGACTTAGGCAGCCACAGGGAGATTTGACCTTCTTTTTTCCTTTCTCTCTCTTTCTCTTACTTAATTAAGCCTTACTTAATTAAGCCTGGAGGTCCACCACACTTTTAGCTAATGGTTTGTCTTTCATGCACTTCCCGTGATGCAACCAGTACTACTATAGATATGGCACATTCACCGAGACTTGATTGATGCCACGAGCTAGTCTACCAAGTGACTCCCGTGTGAAGCTATATAATCACTTTGGGGTAGTTCTTTCACTGCTATGGCTATATCCGAATCAGGTGCTATTCTTCCTTATGTACTGTATAAATTATTTGTGCTATTATATTTTCTGTCGGTTTGCACTCTTGTGCATATACACACAACTGTTTGGCCTATCTGACGTCGCATTTGGAGCTCGGACCACCCTGCGAGTTCGGACTTTGTCACCTCATCGCGCCGACGCCCTGTGTCGTCATTGGCCTTGCGCCAGGCCAAATCTCCTTTAATAATTTATTTTACATAAGTAATTTTGTGAAGAAATTTTCTTTTCTTTATTTTGTTATTATTATCTGTCTTGTGCTACTTCATGCATGTAGACGGTGTCATGGCGAGCCGATGTCATCGTCCCGCCTGCGTCGACCAAGTTTTGGGGTCACCTCGACGCGTGTCCCTCTGCCGACATCTCCGCGTAGCCACTCCGCCGTGCCGACCTCGGCGCTCATGCCATGTTTATTTAATTATCTACTTCGCTTGAGTTAATTAAGTAGAAGAACTTTTTTAAAAAAAGTGTATATTATTACTATCACTACTTGTTAGTACCTTCATCTTGCACTATTTTTTGTGTGCAGGTAATCAAGTTCGACTGCGTCACGCAGTCAACTCTGTGGGCCAATGTCGTCGTCCCGCCTGCACCGATAAAATTGTGGTGTCGCCTCAACGCGCGTCCCTATGTGAACCAACTTCAACCGGTCTGTGTCGTCACCTCGGCGAGCCAACCTTTGCCAGCATCGCCATGCCATCGCTTCATCGCCCGTCAAGAAGTGGGTGTGCGGATTGAGTCCCAATTTTGGGAGTAACCTTTCTTCAGATTGCTACAACAAACAAACCAGGTGTTATTAATCCTAGTAATTTTTCTTGCTTGGGTTTGTTTTTTCTGAGGAAGTATTACTCTGGTTTGTTCCATCATCCGTACACAGGTCTGTCAAATGATGGCCGCATTAACGATGGTTGCATGATGGTTCGATTAGTTTCCCGTTGTAACATCCCAAATTTTGGAATGTTAATATAATTAATTGAATTGTTTGTTTGTTTGCTTGAGTGAATTAAACTTGAGTGAAATTTGAACCTTTTCAAAACTTTTGAAAGAGAGGGAATAAAATGACTTTCCCTTCTCCGTAAATTCAAATTCATCCTATTAAAATCAATGAGAGAAGATGACATGACTTCTTCAATTATAAAGAATTTGAACGGAGTTTTGCAATTTAATTCTTTCAAATATTTGCACTTGCTTCTCTTTTTCTTCCCGAGAAATATCCCGAAAATAAATTCTTGCAAGCAAGAAAGAGCGGAGGAAAATGACCTCCAAAATCAGGGGCATTTTGAAAATATTTGAGCCAAGAAAACCAAAGTTTTATTTAAAAATTATTTGCAAAAAGAAATAAAGCCTTTAGGATTTTCTGAAAACATTTTTTAAGTTTTTATTTTGGCCGTGGAATAATGCTCATCATCTACATTTTATTTTTTGATAATTTTAGTATATAAAAACTCTTTATTCGAATTGATTTGATTTCCTTTTATTGTTTTAGTTTCCTAATTTTAAAAATAGGAATGGAATCGCTTTTATTAGGAAAACCTGGCCCATTAAGCACTTTCCTATTCTAGCCCAACAAGAGATCATCTCCTTCCTCTGCTTCCTCTCACGTTCTGAAGCTTTCCATATCCATGGAGACAGAAACTCCACCTTCCCGATCTCCCTCGTCTTTCCATCCCAACGCCTCCCGAGACCGCCTATAAAACCCCTCCTCTCCTCGCTCCATTTTTCCCATCACCACGCCTCCCTGCCTGTAGCCTTCTCGCCACCGTCCTCCTTTTCCTGCCTAGAACGCCACCAGAGCTCTCCTGGAACCTCCCATCGCCCAGCGCCACCTCCCAAGCGCCGACCCCTCCTCCGCCACCCCACCTCGCTTGGCGACCTCGCCCCCTCGCCGAGCAGCCTCCACATCGCGCCTCCTTCCCGCCATCTCGCCACGTCATGTAACTCCTTGTTGTTTTTTTTCTTTCTTTGTCTATTCCCATTACCACCGCTAGATCTTGATCCTAAGGCCCCAAATAGATCACTTAATAGCCAAACCGTTTTCTTCAAATGTGCGGCCGTCCTCTAGATAGCCTAAAACGCACACCGACAACCAATCAAATCTCGCCACGTCGCCGTTTTCGTTTTCAGATTTATTTCCGTAACAGATTTAGTTCCGTTCTTGTTTAGCTTATAACTTTTGATCTAGAAGTCCAATGATGCTGATTCTTTTTGCGTTAGATCACAATTTTCTTGTAGTTTCCAAAATATATAATTTGTCTATGTTTGGATTTATAAAAATTGAGTTAGATCAGATTTGAATTAAAGCTTGTTTTTGCTTATTCCGGGAGTTTAAAATAGATTTTATTTGATTCTTTTTCTACTGATCACTAGTGATCATATTTACCAGTGGTAAAAATTTCAAAATTGTTTGAGTATTTTAGCTTATTATTTCATGTAAAACAAATTCTGTTTTAGTTCTATTCAATTATAGCTACTTTTTTCTATAGTTGTTTTTAAATTATTTTATTTTATATTTCAGAAAGTTTATGTTTGGTTTCTATTAGTTAAACAGTAGGTGTTCAACAAGTTTTTATATTTATTTTTATTTTGTTATCGTGAAATCAATTCAAGTTCGCTAATAACTTGCAATGGATTTCTCTACTGTTTTAACTCCCAATTGAAAATACTTTCAAAATAGCTTTATGAAAAAATACTTTATTTTTTTTTGTCTTAACTAAATTTATATTTTATTCTCTGTTATTTTAGTGTTTTATTTTCCGTTAGACAAAACTATTTTTGTGAATGTTGTAGAAGAAGACTCCCTAGTTTTATTTGAAGTTCCTTCGGATTCTTATTCGCTCTCTCTTTTGTTTTGATTGTTAGTGTGAGTGCTTATGTGAATGATATGTTTGTTATATAGATTTCATCAGAGAGTGACGAGTAGTCTATCAAGTTATTTCTTGAGAACGATAATTCTTCTTCGTCAACATCACCAGGCAAGTTCACTTTGACCATGTTTTCATACCTATGTTTTATTGCATTTAGTGGCACCATTGCAACCACCCCTCAGTAGTGTTATTGAATCCTTGTAGTTGAGTAGTATGCATGAGGTAGGAACCCATTCCCCCCTGTTACCAATGCCCGGGACGATATTTTATTTTAGTGCTACGCTATAGTAGACGGGTTTGGTATGAGTACTGGAGTGGTGTGAGAAAGGAGGATTCTACGTCAATGACGATAACTCCATGACGGAATCTGCAAGGACTGCATCTTCAAGGCCTCAAGACTTCAAGACTCGAGACAAGAATTCAATACACACTCTTTGGGTGAAGGATGGTTGACGGCACCTGGAGAAACCAGTGGTTGGCGGGATGCATGGAGAAGCGCCATGACATCTTGCGGAAAGCTTCACCCAGACTCAAAGAGACGGAAGAATACTTCATGCCGGAAGCTTACCTGTGCAACCGCAAGTCATTATGGGCTCGCTTGGTTGACCTTAGTTGTGACTCTGGCTGGGGACGGTACTAGCAGATGTAGAACTACGGTAGGATGGGTTGAGTACGGACAGTGGTCGAGGAACTCTTTGGAAGACCATGTTTGGTCATCTTGTTCTCAAACACTCACGAAGTGCGAGAACGTAAAGAGAGGGATCGAATCTTGCGGGTAAAGTGTACAAACCTCTGCAGAGGGTTTAAACCTAATCGATTAGCCGAGTCCCCGGTTACGGACAATTTGAGCATCTGGACTTGGATCTATCTCGGAACTCTCAACACCGGACTGATAACTTAATTGTGGGCAACTTATGATGATTTGGGCTATGAGACATCGGTTGGCGGAACCATGTCATGACAGAAAAACTCCATAGTACAGACTTCATTATTCCTTTGATGTAGGTAAAATAAAACTAGCTTTTACGCAAACAAAACTCAGATACAGAGCCACAAAGCCATACTGCATATAGTATAGTTTATCATCTGTTTTCTCTTATTGTGATCTTGCGGTACATTCAATGTCTCGACCTACACGGCTGCAACGTATCATGTTGCAGATATTTCCTCGACGAGTAAGAGTTACGATCTGAGGTTACGGTCTACACTCAACCTGCCGATGACGTTGATGGGACTCCACACCCTTTTGATTGTTTCCGCTGATTATTATGAGGTATATATCATTTTACGTTATTTATACATGTGATTGCACTTTGATATATACATTGATGTCTGTGTGTGCCAAAGATACCGATCGTGGATGGCACAAGAATACGAGGCTTGACCGTCTAAGGTCGGGTCGCTACAGAAATGGTATCAGAGCACATGTTGACTGTAGGACGTGACCCTAGAAACCGGAAAAACCCCCTAGGACAGGATATATCAAAAAACTTTATTTACAAAAAGACTCTTACTTCTCATCTTTTCTGATTTTATCAAATAGACCCTCTCACCTCAAATAGTTAGAATATACCCCTTATCCTTTGATCACCCGGAGGATCAATCAAGACGCCCAAGAAGGATTTGATATCGAGAACCGATGGCCCCTTCAGAGTAAAGAGGATTTCACCATGTATTAGAAGCTAGAACAGTTGAAGACTCCGAAGACTTGAAAGGATCTGAAGAATTATTAGACCTTTAGAAGACCAAACCCCTGTTATACACTTACGTTAGATACGATGATTTGTGAGCTGTCATTTGTTTGATGTTTTTCTGACAGCCACAAAGTAAAACTCGTTTCTTGAAAAAAAACTGTTGTATTGTGTGTGTATCCCTCCCCACCTCTCTCATATCTCATCCCAAAACTTTTGAACCCCATAGATGATGAATGAAGTTGGACTGATATTCTCTGGACCAAAGACTCAGCCGGAGGCAGAGCTATGGATGCAGAACATGGAAAAACACTTCGGGAGCAATTTGGTTTCAAGGAAGTATGAGGTCCAATACGCTCTTCAGTACTTTACAGAAAATGCTGCAACCTGGTGGAGAATGCATCAAGCCATACAGGGATTTAATGGAGCAAGAACTTGGGAGGAATTCAAGAAGACCATGTTGAGATCACGTCTCATCCGGAAGCACTATGATAACCCGAAACCTTGTGCCTGCAGGATTTGCGGAGAAATAGGACACACCCAGGAGGAACACAAAGATGGATGCCCTCATTGTGAGGAGAAACACCCAGCTGAGGAATGCCCAACTAGTCAGGTGACTTGCTTCCTGTGTGAAGGAACCACCCATTACCCGGGGCAGTGTCACATTTACCCCATGGTGCAACAAACTATTCAGGAGCAGAAAGAAAGAATGAAAGAAGCTCTCCGAGAAGTTATGAAAGAACCAGTGATGAATGAAAGTGTTGAAGACCTTGATGGAGAAGGCCTCAACAGATTTTTCTCCAATGCCTGCTATTCATGTGGAGAAGAAGGACATTTTTCACAGTATTGCCCCAAGGGAAGAAAAGAGTATCGGGATACTTCCGACAGCAGAAGTGAAGTTTGACCCTCGGGAGATAGAAACTCTGAGCATTACAGCGAAATCCAGGAAGAGAAGACAATCCGAGAACGACGCAACTTTTGCAGAGAAGGACCTAAGTCATATCACTTGTTACAGATGCAAGGATTTAGGTCATTACGCTAGTAAATGTCCGTAAAAGAAGCCAAGAATCCAAGGAGTCCGTGATAGTCACAAAGAAACCCCGAGACATGTCGGAAGTCATTTGTTTTCGCTGCAAGGAGGCAGGACATTATGCTATTAAATGTCCCGACAAGATGAAAGCTGGAGTTGAGTAGTTGGAATTTTGATATGGATAATAAGAGTAGTAGAAAGCAAATTTCCTTTTCATGAGCTCAATGAGTTGAGTTATGTAATAGATTTCTCAGAGATTGTAATAGTTCATGACTCAATAAAGTTGTAATGTCACATGCTGAAGTTGTCATATTTTATCTTGGAAATTAATATTCTTGATGAACATGGAAGAACGTGAGTTGTGATGCATAAACAGGAAATTGGAAATTGAGTTTGAAGTTTTGTTTGGATGATATGAATGTGTGCCCCAGGAGATAAGTACCTTACTCTGAGCATCATTTCTGTTTCACAAACTGCAGATGACGACCCTTTATGAGTCTTTCCTTAAAGGTCCGGAAACCATCATGACACTGACAAGTGATCATGATTACCCGAAGATCCTGAAGGACATGATGAAGCATATTCACCTTGAAGGAGATGCAGTCTACAAAGGTTACCCCTTCATGCATAAGGGAGTGGAACTTTGGTATGTGGAGGTACACCTCCACCATTTGAAAGGAGTTTGCCCAAAGATGATGGGGCAGTACTTTTTCATTTCACGTGTGCCACAAGCAACTTTCTTCGATGCTGTTCGTGAAGCAGCCATGGAAGCCATACGCCAGATCGGAGAAATACTTGAAGCAAGACTCCGTTATACTCAGGAATACCTAAGCGAAGTGCATACTGAGATGATGGAGGTGAAGCTCAAGGCCACCACAATGAAACAGAAGATTTAAGAATTCAAGGCACATGTCGCACAATTCCAGTGGGACTAAAGAATCCTCAAGGAGGAAAAATGAATAAAGTTGGAAGTAATGTCTGACCATACCGAACCATGTGGGTGGCAGCATTTGTAATAAACTTTTTGGAATTTGGATTCACGAAAAATGATTAAGGATGTAATGAAAGATTGATATGAGAATAATGAGATGTTATGGATAAACTTGTGCATTTTTAGTCATAGTACTCTGTAAAACCACAGGATCAATGAAGAAAGAAATGTGTTATCCATGACGGTCCATAGTAGGAAGCTGGACAAAATAAGTAGGAATTTTGCTTTTGATATGATGAAGAAAGCAGTACTACTGGATTTAAAGGAGGTGTAATATGGAACAAGAGAGTTACTCCAAGAATGAGTAAAGCTGCACTAGTGTTGAAGTGGGCCATAACCCACGTGCCCGAGGATTTTGGAAAGGAACAGATGTAACCTTGATAAAGGAATGAATTTGGAAGAATCGGTGATCCAATCAGCATACGTTTACGAGGAGATTACGCAAAACCCGAGAGTGGTGAAGTAACGATAGATGTTTTGTTTGGCTTGCGAAACCATGGAATTACTCGAACCCAGTTCGAGAACAAGAGAAATTCTGCAATGCTTGTGAGTATGCCCAAGTGTTAGAATACGTGATTCGATATTTACGTATGTGGTAATGATTCAAGCACGGGATGGATTGGCCCCATACGGAGACTTCTATCATGAACTATCATATGTTGATGGAAAATCAGAGAGCCTTGAAAAACTTAGAAGAGTGTCGACGCGATAAGCCATAAAACCATAAAATGGTAGGACGATGGAACCCCATTACGAGGCAACCGCTGCCAAGCGTAGGTTATACGGTGAGGTTCAACCTGACCCGTTTCTGCAGGAGAAAACCATAAATTGTAGACCACCATGAGTGTTTCGATAGTTGTTTAGAATGGACATGACCCATCAGCTAAGAAGATCCAGTCTCGGACGAACTTCAACTTTGACGAACCGACCCAAGCTTTTGAGGAAAACTCTATGCTTCTGACAGAAGAGCTTTAATGAAGGAGCTATTGTAAGATATGTGAAGAGACATACATTGTCAGCCCTCCAGAGGAAATATCTGAGTTTATTGGAACTATAACCTTGCTTTTAAGTGTGGTAGCCCACCTGACCTTTCTGACCAGAACATTTGCTAGAAGACCCCCAACCCCTAACCTTTTCTTGCTAGCCTCTTCGAATCTCGAGGACGAGATTCATTTTAAGTGTGGTAGGTTTGTAACATCCCAAATTTTGGAATGTTAATATAATTAATTGAATTGTTTGTTTGTTTGCTTGAGTGAATTAAACTTGAGTGAAATTTGAACCTTTTCAAAAACTTTTGAAAGAGAGGAATAAAATGACTTTCCCTTCTCCGGTAAATTCAAATTCATCCTATTAAAATCAATGAGAGAAGATGACATGACTTCTTCAACTATAAAGAATTTGAGCGGAGTTTTGCAATTTAATTCTTTCAAATATTTGCACTTGCTTCTCTATTTTTCTTCCCAGAAATATCCCGAAAATAAATTCTTGCAAGCAAGAAAGAGCGGAGGAAAATGACCCTCCAAAATCAGGGCATTTTGAAAATATTTGAGCCAAGAAAACCAAAGTTTTTATTTAAAATTATTTGCAAAAAGAAATAAAGACTTTAGGGATTTTCTGAAAACATTTTTTTAAGTTTTATTTTGGCCGTGGAATAATGCTCATCATCTACATTTTATTTTTCCGATAATTTTAGTATATAAAACTCTTTATTCGAATTGATTTGATTTCCTTTTATTGTTTTAGTTTCCTAATTTTAAAAATAGGAATGGAATCGTTTTATTAGGAAAAACCTGGCCCATTAAGCACTTTCCTATTCTAGCCCAACAAGAGATCATCTCCTTCCTCTGTTTCCTCTCACGTTCTGAAGCTTTCCATATCCATGGAGACAGAAACTCCACCTTCCCGATCTCCCTCGTCTTTCCATCCCAACGCCTCCCGAGACCGCCTATAAAACCCCTCCCTCTCCTCGTTCCATTTTTCCCATCACCACGCCTCTCCCTGCCCGTAGCCTTCTCGCCACCGTCCTCCTTTTCCTGCCTAGAATGCTCACCAGAGCTCTCTGGAACCTCCCATCGCCCAGCGCCACCTCCCCAAGCGCCGACCCCTCCTCCGCCACCCCCACCTGCTTGGCGACCTCGCCCCCTCGCCGAGCAGCCCTCCACATCGCCGTCTCCTTCCTGCCATCTCTGCCTCACGTCTGAGTAACTCCTTGTTGTTTTTTTTTCTCTTTCTTTTGTCTATTCCGTACCACCGTTAGATCTTGATCCTAAGGCCCCAAATAGATCACTTAATAGCCAAACCGTTTTCTTCAAATGTGCGGCCGTCCTCTAGATAGCCTAAAACGCACACACCGACAACCAATCAAATCTCGCCACGTCGCCGTTTTCGTTTTCAGATTTATTTCCGTAACAGATTTAGTTCCGTTCTTGTTTAGCTTATAACTTTTGATCTAGAAGTCCAATGATGCTGATTCTTTTGCGTTAGATCACAATTTTCTTGTAGTTTCCAAAATATATAATTTGTCTATGTTTGGATTTATAAAAATTGAGTTAGATCAGATTTGAATTAAAGCTTGTTTTGCTTATTCGGGAGTTTAAAAATAGATTTTATTTGATTCTTTTTCTACTGATCACTAGTGATCATATTTACCAGTGGTAAAAATTTCAAAATTGTTTGAGTATTTTAGCTTATTATTTCATGTAAAACAAATTCTGTTTTAGTTCTATTGAATTATAGCTACTTTTTCTATAGTTGTTTTAAATTATTTTATTTTATATTTCAGAAAGTTTATGTTTGGTTTCTATTAGTTAAACAGTAGGTGTTCAACAAGTTTTTATATTTATTTTTATTTTGTTATCGTGAAATCAATTCAAGTTCGCTAATAACTTGCAATGGATTTCTCTACTGTTTTAACTCCCAATTGAAAATACTTTCAAAATAGCTTTATGAAAAAATACTTTATTTTTTTTTGTCTTAACTAAATTTATATTTTATTCTCTGTTATTTTAGTGTTTTATTTTCCGTTAGACAAAACTATTTTTGTGAATGTTGTAGAAGAAGACTCCTAGTTTTATTTGAAGTTCCTTGATTCTTATTCGCTCTCTCTTTTGTTTTGATTGTTAGTGTGAGTGCTTATGTGAATGATATGTTTGTTATATAGATTTCATCGAGAGTGACGAGTAGTCTATCAAGTTATTTCTTGAGAACGATAATTCTTCTTCGTCAACATCACCAGCAAGTTCACTTTGACCATGTTTTCATACCTATGTTTTATTGCATTTAGTGGCACCATTGCAACCACCCTCAAGAGTGTTATTGAATCCTTGTAGTTGAGTAGTATGCATGAGGTAGGAACCCATTCCCCCTGTTACCAATGCCCGGACGATATTTTATTTTAGTGCTACGCTATAGTAGGCGGGGTTTGGTATGAGTACTGGAGTGGTGTGAGAAAGGAGGATTCTCGTCAATGGCGACAACTCCATGACGGAATCTGTAAGGACTGCATCTTCAAGGCCTCAAGACTTCAAGACTCGAGACAAGAATTCAATATACACTCTTTGGGTGAAGGATGGTTGACGGGCACCTGGAGAAACCAGTGGTTGGCGGGATGCATGGAGAAGCGCCATGACATCTTGCGGAAAGCTTCACCCGGACTCAAAGAGACGGAAGAATACTTCATGCCGGAAGCTTACCCTGCAACCGCAAGTCATTATGGGCTCTGGCTTGGTTGACCTTAGTTGTGACTCTGGCTGGGGCGGTACTAGCAGATGTAGAACTACGGTAGGATGGGTTGAGTACCGAGACGGTGGTCGAGGAACTCTTTGGAAGACCATGTTTGGTCATCTTGTTCTCAAACACTCTGAAGTGCGAGAGCGTAAAGAGAGGGATCGAATCTTGCGGGTAAAGTGTACAAACCTCTGCGCAGAGGGTTTAAACCTAATCGATTAGCCGAGTCCCGATTCACGGACAATTTGAGCATCTGGACTTGGATCTATCTGGAACTCTCAACACCGGATGATAACTTAATTGTGGGCAACTTATGATGATTTGGGCTATGAGACATCGGTTGGCGGA
Source organism: Aegilops longissima (assembly GCA_021605205.1). NCBI lineage: Eukaryota > Viridiplantae > Streptophyta > Magnoliopsida > Poales > Poaceae > Aegilops > Aegilops longissima. The sequence goes on from CM038681.1 coordinate 572,112,920, forward strand.
ACCATGTCATGACAGAAAAACTCCATAGTACAGACTTCATTATTCCTTTGATGTAGGTAAAATAAAACTAGCTTTTACATAAACAAAACTCAGATACTGAGCCACAAAGCCATACCGCATATAGTATAGTTTATCATCTGTTTTCTCTTATTGTGATCTTGCGGTACATTCAATGTACTGACCTACACGGCTGCAACGTATCATGTTGCAGATATTTCCTCGACGAGTAAGAGTTACGATACAGGTTACGGTCTACACTCAACCTGCCGATGGCGTTGATGGGACTCCACACCCGTTTGATTGTTTCCGCTGATTATTATGAGGTATATATCATTTCGTTATTTATACATGTGATTGCACTTTGATATATACATTGATGTCTTGTGTGTGCAAAGATCTTGATCGAGGATGGCACAAGAATACACGAGGCTTGACCGCCTGAGGTCGGGTCGCTACACCCGTCCACAGATCGGCGAAAGCCTCACCGGGGACCCGGACCGCCCTGTGAATTCAGGCTTTGTCACGCCGGCGCCCCGCACCAACATTGGCTTCGACGCCAGGCCACACCTCTTTAAAAAATTATTTTGCATAAATTAATTATGCCAGGATTTTTTGTATTATTATTTCTTGGACTGCACTATTTTACATGTGTAGGTAATCTACTTTGACTGCGTCACGCGATCACTTCGGCAAGCCGACGTCGTCGTCCTAATTGACGTAAATCGGCTCGCGTGACCACCTTGTTGGTCGAATTGCCATACCGACATGTTGGGTTGCCTCGGGGACTTCGGCATCGCTGAGAGAGCTCTACCTCATCGAGTATAAATGATCCGGGTTGGGCAGCGCTATCACCTCGGCATACCGATGTACCATGTCACCTCGGCTGACCGAGGGCTTCGCCAACACTTCATTAACCCACACCGAGGACTTCAGCATCATAATGCCGGCCTGCTCCGTCGCCTCAGTCGGAATGGGGGTTATACCTCGCCATATTGGTCGTGCTACGTCGCCACTTCAGAGTGTCGAGCTCTTCGCTCCACCACCTCGGGACCGGCTTGAGCGCTGGGACCTTGTCCCGCATCAAGCTCGGGCCACGTCATCAATGTCGAACACATTAACCAGCTAAGTCGCTTTCATGCTCAAAAACTTTCAATTTTAAATTTTGTTTGGTTCGACCAAGCATCATACTTATTTGGCAAAAAGTGGTATGTGAAAAACTTCCTTGTCAAAACTTTGTTTGTGGCACACAAATTCAAATAACCCATTTACTTGGGGGCTTCCTTTATGAAGCCTTTCCTCTTGCATATGATTATACTTGTATGTCTTCGTTCCTTGTTCATGTATTACGCCACAATATGCACCATGTTTACTTAAGTGTTTCGCAAGCTGGGTTGCTTTGCTCCTGTGTTTACCCCTACGTTCCCGATTGTTCGGCTAGGGAGTAAAGGGAGCACCTCTGCGATTGTCACGATCGGGTCATCCGAGCTCGGATCTCAGACTGGGTGAAGCCGAAAGCTAGCGCTCTTATTGTTTTCAATCATGGTCGGCACACAATGGAACTCACGAGTACAAAAAATCTATTGCACAAGTCTCATAGTAACAATGAGCAACCGAAGAAAGGTGTCGGTGGGGGTACTATTTTCTTCGAAGATGCTTCTTACACTTTGTCAGTAATATAGCATAAGTTCCCTGAGCGCGCTTTTTCTGTTACAGCCTTATGACCTGATTGCCTGGTTATCGGAAACACCGTCGATATTCTCGACAGGTGGAGTACATAACACTTTTCGGCCCTTGACTGAAGAGGGAGAAGCCGATGGTCGGTTAAGTTGCGTTTAAAGTTCGGGTGAACACACATATGATATAAGTACTTTGGTACATACAATCATTATACATAAAATTCTTTTACCCAAGTCACTTGGGGGCTCTTAAATTAGTGTGAGCTGTTTTGTAATAAGTGTTCTTCTTCTTAGTCGTTGCAAAGTCTTTTTCTACCACTCCTTTTTCGACGCGAGTGTGTGGTCAATAGCCGAGGAGCCTAATTTCTCTCTCAAAGCCGCTAGAGTTTAGTTTGCTAAACTGGCCTAACGAGAAGTATTCCACCTTCGGGATAGGAGGTTGAAGCCGTAGGCTGACCCGCTTGAAGTCTTGGGATAGGATGTGTCATGTTAAAGCACGACAGAAGCACAAATTTCTTTTTCTAAGACCAATTTTTGGATTGGCACCGAACACTTGATCTAGTTTGGACATTAAACTTTTGAATAAGTTTTTTGGCTTTTTGAGCCTATGGCACTTTTAAACTATTTGCGTGTTTCGAGCATTAGTCTCGCAGTGCAACGCCGGACACCGTTAGAGATTTGGCAAAAACATTCTCGGATGTTGCTATATATGCATCGGTTTATAATTGTGTCTTCGGTCAATAGTTGGGTTGCAAAGGGAGAACCACTGCGGTTGTGCTTCCAGCTCGCATGGTTAAGCGCCTCAGTGGAGAAAGCCGAAAACTAACTATCACAATAAGCGTAAACTGGTCAGCGATCCAATGATTGTGTTAAGATCGATGGAGGTCACCCCGTGTTAAACGATGGGCCATTAATAACATTGGCCGAAGTGTTAACGGCTGGACCTTGGTTGACGCCGAACACTAACCGGGGGCTAGTAGGTGGCCTCCCAACTTTAAGCTCATATGACTAAGTGAAAGTTATAAAGCTCGCATATCTGATTGCCTCATTTCCGCTAACACAACCGCCTTCGGGCACCAAGACATCGGCTAAGGGTTGTTTTGTTATTGCAGAAACACCCTGCGTAGCATCTACAAAAGGGTGGAAGCCGACGATGCGCCAATTTCAAATGGTAAACGGTCACAGTGGGAGTCAAAATAAACATATATGATCAGTGTTTTACTCATTATACATGCCTTTCGTAATTATCATTATAAAGCCATAAATATGCATCAATTTGACTTAAGATTTTGGCCAACCTGGGTTGCCTGGCTTCTGTGCTTTCCCCTATGTTCTCGATTGTTTGGCTAGGCGGTATAGGGGCACCTCTGTGATTATTACTACCGGGTCATCCGAGTTAGTACCTCAGACTGGGTGAAGCCGAAAGCTAGCAATCTTAAAGGATCACATTGGTCGGCAACGACGGAAGTGAAAATTTTGGTTCATTAATACCATAGAGTTCGGGAACTTTCCCCGAACTAAATCCTCAATATTTCCTCCCACATTGATCGGAGGTGAGGTTTTTTGATCATGATAAGCATGATGACCCAAAGAAAGGAACCGATAGCGGGACTCTTTTCTTTGGAAGATGTTTCTTACGTTAAAACGTAATATAACATATCTCTCTGTGTACCTTTGTTTATAAAACCGTATGGCCGGATTGCCTTGTTTTCCATAAATCTTTGCCCTTATAACGGCTTTATAAAGTAGGAAAACATTCCTCGGCTACTGGCCGAAGAGGTTGAAGTCAATGGTCGGTCAACAAAGTTTTGTACAATACGGATCCGAGCATTAATGATGTAAAGTACTTGGGTACATAGAGTCATTACACATAAATTGTGAGCAAAAATCAATTTCTTCACAGCCAATCTTTTAAAGAGTCAATGGCACAGTCTCTTTGAGACAACCGATCAGCTGACATAACACTCTCATAATTCCCAAGTGGCATTGATTTCCTATCTATTAAGCCCCTTGGGGCCGACCTTGGTGAGCCCAGCTTTCGCTGGCTCTAGCTCCTTTAAGAGGTCTTTATTCTCTTTTCGAGAAGTTTGTGTTGAACACAACAATTTTTTCTGTCAAACGGATGTCGATCCTTAATTCGGCCACCCGTGCCCACATTAAGGCTCAGGGGCTACTAGGCTTTGTGCTCATTATTTATAAAAATTTAAAGGGCTAATCGATCCCTGATCTGGTGTTGCCACCCAACCAGTGGCTTTGGGGCTACTACATTGCCTATTCAATGCAGAAAATTCAAAGTGCTCAGTGTTTGGCTTGACCGAACTATGGGCAAACGCGTCTTTGGACAACAATAGGTGCCATTTGGAACCTATCCGGCGTCAAGCCAATACATTATGGTGACTTCTCGAGACCCTCTCTCAAGGGCCTGTCCGCCGATCACTATCTTCTTTAATGGGCCGAGTTAGGATTTGATCCTTAGGCCGATTTCTCAAATCGACATGGATCTCATGGGCTGCTGGGATCAGCGGTTTCATATTTTCCTTTAGGTGCATCTCGGGTTTTAGACCGACACACACACCTTGAGGGCTACTGGTTATATATCTCGGCAGAGAATAAATTGCACCAATCAAGAAAATATATCTGCAAAAAATCAGGCCAAGCCCGAGGTGGTGCATCACCTCAGAAGCAGTCCAGCGTTGGAGCTTGGATACAGTCCGGCGATGGATCTCGGATACAGTCCGGCAATGGAGCTCGGATACAGTCCAGCGTTGGAGCTCGGATACAGTCCGACGTTGAAGCTCGGATACAGTCAGGCGTTGGAGCTCAGCTGCAACAAGACACCTCGAATGCAGTCAGGCATTGGATCTCGGATGCAAGAGGACACCGCCGCACGGGAACAACTTCAAAACCGAGGTGTGGTGTAAAAAGTAACAAGGCATTGATAAAGCCTGAAAACTTAAAGGTCTCCTCGGATGCCCGACGTGTGCATTCTTCGGATTCAGCTCGGCGATCCTTAATCACAGATGGTAAAGATTTGTTGAACCAGTTTTCAAGACCTGCGTCCAAAGATGAATAACAGTTCAGAATAACCGAGGAGCGTCCCCAACATGAAGACCGGTTCAGGGGGCTACTGACGGTGTCATGGAGTAAGGGGTACTCACCATGTCATCTCCCGACCAGCTGGATCGGGCCGAGGACCCCCACGACAGTTCATTCATGGGCCACTTCGAGCAGCCCATGCCGCATACAAGGAGGTTTCCACAAGACTTGGCGCCCAAGCCAAGGACTCTCCTAAACCCTAGGCCTCCGGTGTGTTATATAAACCGAGGCCAGGCTAGTCACTAGATAATCTAATATTCATTACTACAATCTCGTGGTAGATACATGTACTCTGTACTACATCCTATATGAATACAATCAAAAGCAGCATGTAGGGTATTATCTCTTCGAGAGAGCCCGAAGCTGGGTAAAATCACGTGTCCGTGTAACCATCGCTCCAAGACGCCTAGCTTAGGACCCCTACTACGAGATAAGCCGGATATAGAACCGACAGCCGGCCCCCCTTTCCTTCTCTCCTTCTCCCTCTTCCTTCTTCTCCTACTCCAACTAGGGAAAGGGGGAAACCTACTCCCACTAGGAGTAGGACTCCCCCTTGGCCGCGCCATAGAGAGGGCCGGCCCTCCCCTCCTCCACTCCCTTATATACGGGGGAGGGGGGCACCCCCATAGACACACAAGTTGACAGTTGTCTTAGCCGTGTGCGGTGCCCCCTCCACAGATTTCCACCTCGGTCATATCTTTGCAGTGCTTAGGCGAAGCCCTGCGCCGGTAGCTTCATCATCACCATCAGCACACCGTCGTGCTGACGAAACTCTCCCTCGGCCTCAGTTGGATCAAGAGTATGAGGGACGTCACCGAGCTGAACGTGTGCAGATTGCGGAGGTGTCATGCGTTTGGTACTTGGATCGGTTGGATCGTGAAGACGTTCGACTACATCAACCGTGTTACTAATCACTTCCGCTTTCGGTCTACGAGGGTACGTGGACACACTCTCCTGCTTGTTGCTATGCATCACCTAGATGGATCTTGCGTGTGCGTTGGAATTTTTTGAAATTACTACGTTCCCCAACAATGGTATCAGAGCCAGGTCTATGTGTAGATGTTATATGCACGAGTAGAACACAAAGAGTTATGGGCGATAATAGTCATACTGCTTACTAGCATGTCATATTTTGATTCGGCGGTATTGTTGGATGAAGGGCTTAGACCGACATTACGCGTACACTTACACGAGACTGGTTCTACTGACGTGCTTCACACTCAGGTGGCTAGTGGGTGTCTGTTTCTCCAACATTAGTTGAATCGAGTGTGACTACGCCCGGTCCTTGTTGAAGGTTAAAACAGCAAACTTGATGAAAAATCGCTGTGGTTTTGATGCGTATGTAAGAACGGTTCTTGCTAAGCCCGTAGCAGCCACGTAAAACTTGCAACAATAAAGTAGAGGACGTCTAACTTGTTTTTGCAGGGCATGTTGTGATGTGATATGATCAAGACATGATTATATATAAATTGTTGTATGAGATGATCATGTTTTGTAACACAGTTATCGGCAACTGGCATGAGCCATATGGTTGTCGCTTTATTGTATGAAATGCAATCGCCATGTAATTGCTTTACTTTATCACTAAGCGGTAGCGATAGTCGTAGAAGCAATAGTTGGCGAGACGACAACGATGCTTCGATGGAGATCAAGGTGTCAAGCCGGTGACGATGGTGATCATGACGGTGCTTTGGAGATGGAGATCAAAGGCACAAGACGATGATGGCCATATCATATCACTTATATTGATTGGATGTGATGTTTATCCATTATGCATCTTATTTTGCTTAGTTCGATGGTAGCATTATAAGATGATCTCTCACTAAATTTCAAGGTATAAGTGTTCTCCCTGAGTATGCACCGTTGCTACAGTTCGTCATGCCGAGACACCACGTGATGATCGGGTGTGATAAGCTCTACTTCACATACAACGGGTGCAAGCCAGTTTTGCACACGCAGAATACTCGGGTTAAACTTGACGAGCCTAGCATATGCAGATATGGCCTCAGAACACTGAGACTGAAAGGTCGAGCGTGAACCATATAGTAGATATGATCAACATAATGATGTTCACCATTGAAAACTACTCCATTTCACGTGATGATCAGACATGGTTTAGTTGATATGGATCACGTGATCACTTAGATGATTAGAGGGATGTCTATCTAAGTGGGAGTTCTTAAATAATATGGTTAATTGAACTTTAATTTATCATGAACTTAGTACGTGATAGTATTTTGCATGTCTATGTTGTTGTAGATAAATGGCCCGTGCTGTTGTTCCGTTGAATTTTAACGCGTTCCTAGAGAAAGCTAAGTTGAAAGATGATGGTAGCAATTACACGGACTGGGTCCGTAACTTGAGGATTATCCTCATTGCTGCATAGAAGAATTACCTCCTGAAAGCACCGCTAGGTGCCAAACCCGCTGCAGGAGCAACGCCCGATGTTATGAATGTCTGGCAGAGCAAAGCTGATGACTACTCGATAGTTAAGTGTGCCATGTTGGGGAACGTTGCAGAAAATTAAAAATTTTCCTACGGTTTCACCAAGATCCATCTATGAGTTCATCTAAGCAACGAGTCAAGGGAGTGAGTTTGCATCTACATACCACTTGTAGATCACGTGCGGAAGCTTTCGAGGGGATGGTGATGATGGAGTCGTACTCGGATCACCGATGACCAAGTGCTGAGCGGACAGCACCTCCGCGTTCAACACACACGTGCAGTGCAGGCGCGTCTCCTCCGTCTTGATCCAGCAAGTAGGAAGGAGAGGTTGAGGAAGACAACTCCACCGCAGCACGACGGCGTGATGATGGTGGAGAGGCAAGATCTCGGCGAGGCTTCACGAGCACACAACGAAGGAGGAGAGGTGTTGGGGAGGGAGGGCTGCGCCTTGGCTTGGGTGCGGCTGCCTCCCTCACCCCTCTATTTATAGGGGAAGGAAGAAGGGCGGCCCTCTAGATGCATCTAGAGGCGGCGGCGAGGGAGGGGGCTTGCCCCCAAGCAAGGCGCCCCTTTGGGGTTCCCCCTCAACCCTAGGCGCATGGGCCCAAGGGAGGGTGCGCCCAGCCCACCAGGCTGGCTCCTTCCCACAGCCCATGTGGCCCCAGGGAGGGTGGCTCCTCCAGTGGACCCCGGAACCCTTCCGGTGGCCCAGTACAATACCGATCGCCCGAAACTTTCCGGTGTCCGTTTGACAACTTCCCATATATAAATCTTTACCTCCAGACCCTTTGAAACTCCTCGTGGCGTCAGGGATCTCATCCGGGACTCCGAACAACATTCGGTAATCACATACAAGTCTTCCTAATAACCCTAGCGTCACCGAACCTTAAGTGTGTAGACCCTACGGGTTCGGGAGACAAGCAGACATGACCGAGACGCTCTCAGGTCAATAACCAACAGCGGGATCTGGATACCCATGTTGGCTCCCACATGCTCCTCGATGATGTCATCGGATGAACCACGATGTCGAGGATTCAAGCAACCCCGTATACTACTCCCTTCGTCAGACGGTATGTTACTTGCCCGAGACTCGATCGTCGGTATCCCAATACCTCGTTCAGTCTCGTTACCGGCAAGTCACTTTACTCGTACCGTAATGCATGATCCCGTGACCAGACACTTGGTCACTTTGAGCTCATTATGATGATGCACTACCGAGTGGGCCCAGTGATACCTCTCCGTAATACGGAGTGACAAATCCCTGTCTCGATCCATGTCAACCCAATGACACTTTCGAGAGATACCGTAATGCACCTTTATAGTCACCCGATTCGTTGTGACGTTTGGTACACCCAAAGCACTCCTACGGTATTCGGGAGTTACACGATCTCATGGTCTAAGGAATAGATACTTGACATTGAGAAAGCTCTAGCAAAACGAACTACGATCTTGTGCTATGCTTAGGATTGGGTCTTGTCCATCACGTCATTCTCCTAATGGCGTGATCCCCATATCAACGACATCCAATGTCCATAGTCGGAAACCATGACTATCTATTGACCAACGAGCTAGTCAACTAGAGGCTCACTAGGGACGTATTGTGGTCTATGTATTCACACATGTATTACGATTTCCGGATAATACAATTATAGCATGAATAAAAGACAATTATCATGAACAAGGAAATATAATAATAATGCTTTTATTATTGCCTCTAGGGCATATTTCCAACATGCCATGCTTTACTGCTTAGAACCGGGACTTCAACGACGTTTTGAACGTCATGGAGCATATGAGATGTTCGAGGAGTTGAAGTTAACATTTCAACCAAATGCTTGGATTGAGATATATGAAGTCTCCAATGAGTTCTACAGCTGCAAAATGTAGGCGAATGGTTCTGTCAGTGAACCTATACTCAGAATGTCTGGGTACCACAACCACTTGACCTAACTGGGAGTTAATCTTCCTGATGATAGTGTCATTGACAGAGTTCTTCAATCACTGCCACCAAGCTACAAAAGCTTCGTGATGAACTATAATATGCAAGGGATGGATAAGACCATTCCCGAGCTCTTCGCAATGCTAAAGGCTGCAGAGGTAGAAATCAAGAAGGAGCATCAAGTGTTGATGGTCAACAAGAGACCACTAGTTTCAAGAAAAAGGGTAAAGGGAAGAAGGGAACTTCAAGAAGAGCGGCAAGCAAGTTGCTACTCAAGTGAAGAAGCCCAAGTCTAGACCTAAGCACGAGGCCGAGTGCTTCTCTGCAAAGGGACTGGTCCTTTGGAAGCGAACTGCCCCAAGTATTTGGCGGATAAGAAGGATGGCAAGGTGAACAAAGGTATATGTGATATACATGTTATTGATGTGTACCTTACTAATGCTCTCGCATAGCACTGGTATTTGATACTGGTTACATTGCTAATATTTCAACTCAAGCAGGGACTACGGATTAAGCGAAGATTGGCTAAGGACGAGGTGACGATGCGCGTGGGAAATGGTTCCAAAGTCGATGTGATCGTTGTCAGCACGCTACCTCTACATCTACCTTCGGGATTAGTTTCAGACCTAAATAATTGTTATTTGCTGCCTGCGTTGAGCATGAACATTATATCTGGATCTTGTTTATATGAGAATAATGGTTGTTCTATTTATACGAGTAATATCTTTTATGGTCATGCACCCTTGATGAGTGGTCTATTTTTACTAAATCTTGATAGTAGTTATACACATATTCATAGTATTGAAGCCAAAAGATATCAGTTTAATAATGATAGTGCAACTTATTTGTGGCACTACCGTTTAGGTCATATTGGTGTAAAGCGCATGAAGAAACTCCATGCTGATGGACTTTGGAATCACTTGATGCTTGCGAACCATGCCTCATGGGAAAGATGACTAAGACTCCGTTCTCCGGAACAATGGAGCGAGCAACAGACTTATTGGAAATAATACAAACTAATGTATGCGGTCCGATGAGTATTGATGCTCGCAGTGGGTATCGTTATTTTCTGACCTTCACAGATGATTTGAGCAGATATGGGTATATCTACTTTATGAAACATAAGTCTGAAACATTTGAAAAGTTCAAAGAATTTCAGAGTGAAGTGGAAAATCATCGTAACAAGAAAATAAAGTTTCTAGGATCTGATCGTGGAGGAGAATATTTGAGTTACGAGTTTGGTCTTCATTTGAAACAATGCGGAATAGTTTCTCAACTCACGCCACCCGGAACACCACGGCGTAATGGTGTGTTCGAACGTCGTAATCGTACTTTATTAGATATGGTGCGATCTATGATGTCTCTTACTAATTTACCGCTATAGTTTTGGGGTTATGCTTTAGAGACGGCTGCATTCACGTTAAATAGGGCACCATCTAAATCCATTAAGATGACACCTTATGAACTGTGGTTTGGCAAGAAACCCAAGTTGTCATTTCTTAAAGTTTGGGGTTGCGACGGTTATGTGAAAAAGCTTCAACCTGATAAACTCGAACCCAAATCGGAGAAATGTGTCTTCATAGGATACCCAAACGAGACTGTTGGGTACACCTTCTATCACAGACCCGAAGGCAAGATATTCGTTGCTAAGAATGGATCCTTTCAAGAGAAGGAGTTTCTCTCGAAAGAAGTGAATGGGAGGAAAGTAGAACTTGATGAGGTAACTGTACCTGCTCCCTTATTGGAAAGTAGTTCATCACAGAAATCAGTTCCAGTAAATCCTACACGAGTAAGTGAAGAAGCTAATGATGATGAACATGAAACTTTTCATCAAGTTACTACCGAACCTCGTAGGTCAACCAGAGTAAGATCCGCACCAGAGTGGTACGGTAATCCTGTTCTGGAGGTCATGTTACTTGACCATGACGAACCTGCGAACTATGAGGAAGCGATAATGAGCCCAGATTCCGCAAAATGGCTTGAGGCCATGAAATCTGAGATTGGATCCATGTATGAGAACAAAGTGTTGACTTGCCCGATGATCGGCAAGCCATAGAGAATAAATGGATCTTCAAGAAGAAGACTGACACTGACGATAATATTACCGTCTACAAAGCTCGACTTGTTGCGAAAGGTTTTCGACAAGTTCAAGGAGTTGACTACGATGAGACCTTCTCACCCGTAGCGATGCTTAAGTCCGCCCGAATCATGTTAGCAATTGTCGCATTTTATGATTATGAAATTTGGCAAATGGATGTCAAAACTGCATTCCTTAATGGATATCTTAAAGAAGAGTTGTATATGATGCAACCAGAAGGTTTGGTCGATCCAAAAGGTGCTAACAAAGTGTGTAAGCTCCAGCGATCCATTTATGGACTGGTGCAAGCATCTCGGAGTTGGAATATACGCTTTGATAGTGTGATCAAAGGATATGGTTTTATCTGAGACTTTTGGAGAAGCTTTGTATTTACAAGAAAGTGAGTGGGAGCTCAGAGCATTTCTGATATTATATGTGGATGACATATTGTTGATCGTAAATGATACTGAATTTCTGAATAGCATAAAAGGATACTTGAATAAGAATTTTTCAATGAAAGACCTCGGTGAAGCTGCTTATATATTGGGCATCAAGATCTATAGAGATAGATCAAGAAGCTTAATTGGACTTTCACAAAGCACATACCTTGATAAAGTTTTGAAGAAGTTTAAAATGGATCAAGCAAAGAAAGGTTTCTTGCATGTATTACAAGGTGCGAAATTGAGTCAGACTCAATGCCCGACCACTGCAGAAGATAGAGAGAAAATGAAAGTCATTCCCTATGCTTCAGCCATAGGTTCTATCATGTGTGCAATGTTGTGTACCAGACCTGATGTGTGCCTTGCTATTAGTTTAACAGGGAGGTACAAAAGTAATCCAGGAGTGGATCACTGGACAGCGGTCAAGAACATCCTGAAATACCTGAAAAGGACTAAGGATATGTTTCTCGTTTATGGAGGTGACTGATACGTCTCCAACGTATCAATAATTTTTGATTGCTCCATGCTACTTTATTTACTGTTTTAGGCAATATTGGGCTTTATTATCCACTTTTATATTATTTTTGGGACTAACCTATTAACCGGAGGCCCAGCCCAGATTTGTTGTTTTATGCCTATTTCAGTGTTTCGAGGAAAAGGAATATCAGACGGAGTCAAAACGGAACGAAATCAACTAGGGAAGTTATTTTTGGAAGGAAACCCACCTGATGGACTTGGACACCACGTCAGAAGATACTGGAGGTGCTCACGAGGGTGGGGGCGCGCCCCTGCCTCGTGGGGCCCCCGTAGCTCCACCGACGTACTCCTTTCACCCATATATACCTAGGTACACTAAAACTTCCAGAACAGAAGATAGATCGGGAGTTCCGCTGCCGAAAGCCTCTAGAGCCACCAAAAACCAATCGGGACCCCTTTCCGATACCCTGCCGGAGGGGGGATCCATCTCCGGTGGCCATCTTCATCATCCCGGCACTATCCATGACAAGGAGGGAGTAGTTCACCCTCGGGGCTGAGGGTATGTACCAGTAGCTATGTGTTTGATCTCTCTCTCTCTCTCTCTCTCTCGTGTTCTCTCTCGTGTTCCATCTATGGCACGATCTTGATGTATCCCGAGCTTTGTTATTGTAGTTGGATCTTATGATGTTTCTCCCCCTCTACTCTCTTTTGATGAATTGAGTTTCCCCTTTGAAGTTATCTTATCGGATTGAGTCTTTTATGAGAACACTTGATGTATGTCTTGGTGATCAACTTGCGGGTTTCGTGACATTGGGAACCTATGCATAGGGGTTGTAACACGTTCTTGACTCTCCGGTAGAAACTTTGGGGCACTCTTTGAAGTACTTTTATGTTGGTTGGATGAATCTGAGATTGTGTGATGCATATCGTATAATCATGCCCACGGATACTTGAGGTGACAATGGAGTATCTAGGTGACATTAGGGTTTTGGTTGATTTGTATCTTAAGGTGTTATTCTAGTACGAACTCTAGGGTTGTTTGTGACACTTATAGGAATAGCCCACCGGATTGATTGGAAAGAATAACTTTGAGGTGGTTTCGTACCCTACCATAATCTCTACATTTGTTCTCCGCTATTAGTGGCTTTGGAGTGACTCTTTGTTGCATGTTGAGGGCTTCTTATATGATCTATCTATGTTATTATTGTTGAGAGAACTTGCACTAGCGAAAGTATGGACCCTAGGCCTTGTTTCCTATCATTGCAATACCGTTTGCGCTCACTTTTATCACTTGTTACCTTGCTGTTTTTATTATTTCAGATTACAAATACCTTTATCTACCATCCATATTGCACTTGTATCACCATCTCTTCGCCGAACTAGTGCACCTATACAATTTACCATTGTATTGGGTGTGTTGGGGACACAAGAGACTCTTTTTTATTTGGTTGCAGGGTTGCTTGAGAGAGACCATCTTCATCCTACGCCTCCTACGGATTGATAAACCTTAGGTCATCCACTTGAGGAAATTTTCTACTGTCCTACAAACCTGTGCACTTGCAGGCCCAACAACGTCTACAAGAAGAAGGTTGTGTAGTAGACATCAAGCTTTTTTTCTGGCGCCGTTGCGGGAGGCTAGGTAAGTGAAGGTATATCTTTAGATCTTGCAATCGAATCTTTTTGTTTCTTGTTTTAGCACTAGTTAGTCTATAAAAGAAAACTACAAAAAATGGAATTGAGTTTGTCTCATACGCTTCATCTTTTTAATATCTTTCATGAGTATGATGGAAAGGAAAATTGTGGCAAAGTGTTAGAAGAAGAATGCATTAAAATGTTTGGCACTAAATCTTTGAATGATGAGCATGATTGCAATGTTGTTAGTATGAACTCCTTGAATATCCATGATGCTAATGATATGCAAAGCCACAAGCTTGGGGAAGCTATGTTTGATGAAGATGATATTTTTTGTACCCCAAGCTTTGATGAGCAAATTTACTATGATGAAAGCATGCCTCCTATCTATGATGATTATTGTGATGACACGTATGCTTTAAAGAATAATGATAACCATGAAACTTGTCATCTTGATCTTAATTCTCAATCATATGATAGTTATTTTGTTGAGTTTGCTCCCACTACTATTCATGAGAAGAATTTTGCTTATGTGGAGAGTAGTAAAATTTCTATGCAAGTAGATCATGAAAAGAATACTTTAGGTGCTGGTTATATTGTTGAATTCATTCATGATGCTACTTAAAATTATTATGAGGGAGGAATATATGCTTGTAGGAATTGCAATAATATCAAGTTTCCTCTCTATGTGCTTAAAATCTTAAAGTTATGCTTGTTTTACCTTCCTATGCAAGTTGATTATTGTTCCCATAAGTTGTTTGCTCACAAAATCCCTATGCATAGGAAGTGGGTTAGACTTAAATGTGCTAGTCATATTCTTCATGATGCTCTCTTTATGTTTCAATTCTTATCTTTTTGTGAGCATCATTAAAATCATAATGCCTAGCTAGGGGCGTTAAACGATAGCGCTTGTTGGGAGGCAACCCAATTTTATTTTAATTTCTTGATTTTTGGTTCTGTTTAGGAATAAATAATCTATCTAGCCTCTGGTTAGATGTGGTTTTGTGTTTTAATTAGTGTTTGTGCCAAGTTAAACCTATTAGATCTTCTTGGGTGATAGTTATTTGATCTTGCTGTAATTTCCAGAATCTTTGCGCTCAGTGCCCGAATTGTTAAAAATCACCAGAACGTGATAAAATACTTATTCCAATTTCTGATGATCAATAAACAAATTTTCCAGGTCTTCTAATTTTGGTAGAATTTTTTGAGTTCTAGAAGTTTGCGTTAGTTACAGATTACTACAGACTGTTCTGTTTTTGAAAGATTCTGTTTTTCGTGTGTTGTTTGCTTATTTTGATGAATCTATGGCTAGTAAAATAGTTTATAAACCATAGAGAAGTTGGAATACAGTAGGTTTAACACCAACATAAATAAAGAATGAGTTCATTGCAGTAACTTGAAGTGGTGTTTTGTTTTCTTTCGCTAACGGAGCTCACGAGTTTTCTGTTAAGTTTTGTGTTGTGAAGTTTTCAAGTTTTGGGTAAAGATTCGATGGACTATGGAATAAGGAGTGGCAAGAGCCTAATCTTGGGGATGCCCAAGGCACCCCAAGGTAATATTCAAGGACAACCAAGAGCCTAAGCTTGGGGATGCCCCGGAAGGCATCCCCTCTTTCGTCTTCGTTCATCGGTAACTTTACTTGGAGCTACATTTTTATTCACCACATGATATGTGTTTTGCTTGGAGCGTCATATCATTTTATTTTATTTTTGCTTGCTGTTAGTTAGATTAGTGTTTTGCATCTTTAGTTTCAATAAAAAAAGTCACGGATAGCCTTTGCCATGCTTATTTTGCTAGTATACATGTTGCTGTTTGAAAACAGAAAGTTTACCGCTGTTGCAAAAATTCTCTAGAAAAGTCAGAGAGTGTTATAATGTTGAATATTTTTGCATATTGAGCTCTGATAAATTTATTACAGTGGGAATTTTAGTCCATAATTTTTGGAGTCAGGGAAGTATTGATACTCTTGCATTCTTTACAGACTATACTGTTTTGGCAGATTGCTGTTATGTTTGCATTGTTTGCATATGTTTTTTGTTTAATGATTCTATTTGAGGATAGGAGTATTAAATATGCAGAGGCATTTAGTATGCAATGTTGAATAATAATGTTAATGATTTGTTACAGTAGAAAATGATAAGGTTTTGCATTGGTTTATACTAACCTATCTCACGAGGTCTTGTTGAGTTTGTTGTGAATGAAGCTTTTGATAAAAAGAGAAACCATGATATGAGAGGAATTAAGGAGACACAAAAGTTCAAGCTTGGGGATGCCCAAGGCACCCCAAGCTAATATTTCAAGAAGTCTCGAGCATCTAAGCTTGGGGATGCCCCGGTAGGCATCCCACCTTTCTTCTTCAACAACTATCGGTTAGTATCGGTTGAGCCTATGTTTTTGCTTCTTCTCACGATTTGTGCTATCCTTGCATTGTAGTTTTATTTAGCTTTGCTTGCTGTTTGAATAAAATATCAAGATCTGAAATTATTAAATGAGAGAGAGTCTTCGCATAGTTGCATAATTATTTAGCTACTCATTGACCTTCACTTATATCTTTCGGAGTAGTTTGTCTTTTGCTCTAGTGCATCACTTTTAGAGCACGTTGGTGGATTTGTTTTATAGAAACTATTGATCTCTCATGCTTCACTTAGATTATTTTGAGAGTCATTAATAGCATGGTAATTTGCTTAATGTTAGTATACTTGGTGTTCAAGATATGTGAAACTTTCTTTTGAGTGAATTGAATACTAAGATAAATTTAATGCTTAATAATTGTTTTGAGATATGGAGGTAATAATATCAAAGTCGTGCTAGTTGATAATTGTGAATTTGAGAAATACTTGTGTTGAAGTTTGCAAGTCCCGTAGCATGCACGTATGGGTAAAGTTGTGTAACAAATTTGAAACATGAAGTGTACACGGCTTGTGCATCCTTATGAGTGGCGGTCGGGGACGAGCGATGGTCTTTTCCTACCAATCTATCCCCTAGGAGCATTTGCGTAGTACTTGATTTTGATGGCTTCTAAATTTTGCAATAAGTATATGAGTTCTTTTGACTAATGTTGAGTCCATGGGTTATACGCACTTTTACCTTTCCGCATTTGCTAGCCTCTTCGGTACCGTGCATTGCCCTTTCTCACCTTGAGAGTTGGTGCAAACTTCGCCGGTGCATCCAAACCCCGTGATATGATACGCTCTTTCAACTTAAACCTCCTTATATCTTCCTCAAAACATCCACCATACCTACCTATCATGGCATTTCCATAGCCATTCCGAGATATATTGCCATGCAACTTCCATCATCATCATTATGACATACTTTACTTTTGTTATATTGCCATTGCATGATCATGTAGTTGACATCGTATTTGTGGCAAAGCCACCATGCATTATTTTCCATACATGTCACTCTTGATTCATTGCACCATCCCGGTACACCACCGGAGGCATTCATATAGAGTCATATTTTGTTCTAAGTTCGAGTTGTAATTTTGAGTTGTAAGAGAAATAAAAGTGTGATGATCATCATTATTAGAGCATTGTCCCAAGTGAGGAAAGGATGATGGAGACTATGATTCCCCCATAAGTCGGGATGAGACTCCGGACGAAATAAAAAAAATAAAGAGCAAGGCCAAAAAAAGGAAGGCCCAAAAAATGAGAGAAAAAGAGAGAAGGGACAATGCTACTATACTTTTACCACACGTGTGCTTCAAAGTAGCACCTTGTTCTTCATGTAGTAAGTCTCATATATTGTGCTTCAAAGTAGCACTAAGATCTTCATGATAGAGAGTCTCTCATTTTGTCATTTTCATATACTAGTGGGAATTTTTCATTATAGAACTTGGCTTGTATATTCCAATGATGGGCTTCCTGAAAGTGCCCTAGGTCTTCGTGAGCAAGCAAGTTGGATGCACACCCACTTAGTTTCTTTTGTAGGCTTTCATATACTTATAGCTCTAGTGCATCTATTGCATGGCAATCCCTACTCCTCATGTTGACATCAATTGATGGGCATCTCCATAGCCCGTTGATTAGCCTCGTCAATGTGAGACTTTCTCCTTTTTTGTCTTCTCCACACAATCCCATCATCATATTCTATTCCACCCATAGTGTTATATCCATGGCTCGCGCTCATGTATTGCGTGAAGGTTGAAAGAGTTTGAGATTATTTGAGTATGAAACAATTGCTTGGCTTGTCATCGGGGGTATAGAAGTTGGGAACATCTTTGTGTGACGAAAATGAAGCATAGCCTAACTGTATGATTTTGTAGGGATGAACTTTCTTTGGCTATGTTATTTTGAGATGACATAATTGCTTAGTTAGTATGCTTGAAGTATTATTATTTTTATGTCAATATGAACTTTTGTCTTAAATCTTTTGGATCTGAATATTTATATCACAAGTAAGAAGATTTATATTGAAATTATGCCAAAGTATCACTCCGCATCAAAAATTCTTTTTTATCATTTACCTACTCGAGGACGAGCAGGAATTAAGCTTGGGGATGCCTGATACGTCTCCAACGTATCTATAATTTTTGATTGCTCCATGCTACTTTATTTACTCTTTTAGGCAATATTGGGCTTTATTATCCACTTTTATATTATTTTGGGACTAACCTATTAACCGGAGGCCCAGCCCAGATTTGTTGTTTTATGCCTATTTGGTGTTTCGAGGAAAAGGAATATCGACGGAGTCAAACGGAACGAAATCAACTAGGGAAGTTATTTTGGAAGGAAACCCACCTGATGGACTTGGACACCACGTCGGAAGATCTGGAGGTGCTCACGAGGTGTGGGCGCGCCCCCTGCCTCGTGGGGCCCCCGTAGCTCCACCGACGTACTCCTTTCACCCATATATACCTAGGTACACTAAAACTTCCAGAACAGAAGATAGATCGGGAGTTCGCTGCTGCAAGCCTCTAGAGCCACCAAAACCAATGGGACCCCTTTCCGGTACCTGCGGACGGAGGGGGATCCATCTCCGTGGCCATCTTCATCATCCGGCACTATCCATGACAAGGAGGGAGTAGTTCACCCTCGGGGCTGAGGGTATGTACCAGTAGCTATGTGTTTGATCTCTCTCTCTCTCTCTCTCTCTCTCTCTCTCTCTCTCTCTCTCTCGTTCTCTCTCGTGTTCCATCTATGGCACGATCTTGATGTATCCCGAGCTTTGTTATTGTAGTTGGATCTTATGATGTTTCTCCCCCTCTACTCTCTTTTGATGAATTGAGTTTCCCCTTTGAAGTTATCTTATCGGATTGAGTCTTTTATGAGAACACTTGATGTATGTCTTGGTGATCAACTTGCGGGTTTCGTGACATTGGGAACCTATGCATAGGGGTTGGCACACGTTCTTGACTCTCCGGTAGAAACTTTGGGGCACTCTTTGAAGTACTTTTATGTTGGTTGGATGAATCTGAGATTGTGTGATGCATATCGTATAATCATGCCCACGGATACTTGAGGTGACAATGGAGTATCTAGGTGACATTAGGGTTTTGGTTGATTTGTATCTTAAGGTGTTATTCTAGTACGAACTCTAGGGTTGTTTGTGACACTTATAGGAATAGCCCACCGGATTGATTGGAAAGAATAACTTTGAGGTGGTTTCGTACCCTACCATAATCTCTACATTTGTTCTCCGCTATTAGTGGCTTTGGAGTGACTCTTTGTTGCATGTTGAGGGCTTCTTATATGATCTATCTATGTTATTATTGTTGAGAGAACTTGCACTAGCGAAAGTATGGACCCTAGGCCTTGTTTCCTATCATTGCAATACCGTTTGCGCTCACTTTTATCACTTGTTTCCTTGCTGTTTTTATTATTTCAGATTACAAATACCTTTATCTACCATCCATATTGCACTTGTATCACCATCTCTTCGCCGAACTAGTGCACCTATACAATTTACCATTGTATTGTGTGTGTTGGGGACACAAGAGACTCTTTGTTATTTGGTTGCAGGGTTGCTTGAGAGAGACCATATTCATCCTACGCCTCCTACGGATTGATAAACCTTAGGTCATCCACTTGAAGGAAATTTGCTACTGTCCTACAAACCTGTGCACTTGCAGGCCCAACAACGTCTACAAGAAGAAGGTTGTGTAGTAGACATCAGTGAGAAAGAGCTCGTTGAAAGTGGTTACGTCGATGCAAGCTTTGACACTGATCTGGATGACTCTAAGTCACAAACCGGATACGCATTTTTATTGAATGGTGGAGTTGTCAGTTGGTGCAGTTCCAAGCAGAGCGTCGTGGCAGGGTCTACGTGTGAAGCGGAGTACATAGCTGCTTCGGAAGCTGCAAATGAAGGAGTTCATATCCGATCTAGGTGTCATGCCTAGTGCATTGGGTCTAATGAAAATCTTTTGTGACAATGCTGGTGCAATTGCCTTGGCAAAGGAATCCAAATTTCACAAGAGAACCAAGCACACCAAGAGACGCTTCAATTCCATCCGCGATCAAGTCAAGGAGGGAGACATAGAGATTTGCAAGATACATACAGATCTGAATGTTGCAGACCCATTGACTAAGCCTCTCTCACGAGCAAAACATGATCAGCACCAAGACTCCATGGGTGTTAGAATCATTACAAAGTAATCTAGACTATTGACTCGTGCATATCATCTACGCATAGACCTGGCTCTGATACCACTATTGGGGAACGTAACATGCAATTACAAAAAAATTCCTACGATCACGCAAGATCTATCTAGGAGATGCATAGCAACGAGAGGGGGAGAGTGTGTCCACGTACCCTCGTAGACCGAAAGTGGAAGTGTTAGCTTAACGCGATTGATGTAGTCGAACGTCTTCGTGATCCAACCGATCAAGCACCAAACGTACGGCACCTCCGAGTTCTGCACATGTTCAGTTCGATGACATCCCTCGAACTCTTGATCCAGCAAAGTGTTGAGGGATAATTTCGTCAGCACGATAGCGTGGTGATGGTGATGGTGATGTGATCCGCGCAGGGCTTCGCCTAAGCACTACGACGCTATGACCGGAGGAGTAAACTGTGGAGGGGGCACCGCACACGTCTAAGAGAACAATTGATGTGCTATGGGGTGCCCCCTGCCCTCGTATATAAAGGAGGACGGGAGGAGGCCAGCCACAAGGGGCGCGCCATGGGGGGAAACCGACTAGGACTCCTAGTCCAAGCCGCCCCCCTTCCTTCTTATGGAGGGGGAAAGGGGGAAGGAGAGGAGAGGAGAGGGAGAGGGAAAGGGGGGCCATGCCCCCTCCCATTGTCCTATTTGGACTCCCCTTGGGGGGTGCCCTTGTGGGCTGCCCTCTCTATCCCCTATGTCCCATGAGGCCCAATACTTTCCCCTGGGGGTTCCGGTAACCCCTCGGTACTCCAAAAAATACCTGAACCACTCCGAAACCATTCCGGAGTCCGAATACCATCGTCCAATGTATCAATCTTTACCTCTCGACCATTTCGAGACTCCTCGTCATGTCTATGATCTCATCCGGGACTCTGAACAATCTTCGGTCACCAAAAACACATAACTCATAATACAAATCATTGTCGAACGTTAAGCGTGCGGATCCTACGGGTTCGAGAACTATGTAGACATGACTGAGACATCTCTCTGTTCAATAACCAACAGCGGAACCTGGATGCTCATATTGGTTCCTACATATTCTACGAAGATCTTTATCGGTCAAATCGTAATCACAACATACGGCATTCCCTTTGTCATCGGTATGTTACTTGCCCGAGATTCAATCGTCGGTATCCTCATACCTAGTTCAATCTCGTTACCAGCAAGTCTCTTTACTCGTTCCGTAATGCATCATCCCGTCACTAACTCATTAGTCACATTGCTTGCAAGGGTTATCATGATGTGCATTACCGAGAGGGCCCAGAGATACCTCTCCGATACTCGGAGTGAAAAATGCTAATCTCGATCTATGCCAACCCAACAAACACCTCCGGAGACAATTGTAGAGAATCTTTATAATCACCCAGTTACGTTGTGATGTTTGACAGCACACAAGTTGTTCCTCTGGTATTCGGGAGTTGCATAATCTCATAGTCAAAGGAATATGTATAAGTCATGAAGAAACCAATAACAATAAAACTTAACGATCATTATGTTAAGCTAACGGATGGGTCTTGTCCATCACATCATTCTCCTAATGATGTGATCCCGTTCATCAAATGACAACACATGTTTATGGTCGGGAAACTTAACCGTCTTTGATTAACGAGCTAGTCAAGTAGAGGCATACTAGGGCCACTTTGTTTTGTCTATGTATTCACAAATGTATCAAGTTTCCGGTTAATACAATTCTAGCATGAATAATAAACATTTATCATGATATAAGGAAATATAAATAACAACTTTATTATTGCCTCTAGGGCATATTTCCTTCAAGTCCGGCGCCGGAGGCCGACACCGCCGTTTGATGCATTGCCTACACGTCCTTTCTTTTGAATGCCGAACTTTTTATTGATCGCTGAACTGTGGCAAGGTGATTGTCGATCGCCGGGACTTTGTGGCACTAATTGCCAGACTTGTGGCATTTTTGGGTAGCGGGAATGGACAAGTTTGAATTTACGAGGCCTTGGGGGCGGCACCTGGGGGCGTGGCTGGGACCTAGATCGCCACCAGGGCCTAAAAAGTGCTTGGCGAGGGTTCGAAATAGTGGCGGCCTATGCGCTGGGGGCCCAAACGAGTGGAGTTGATCTTACTATGCACGTTGAATGTTTGGACAACACACTGAATAATTTTCTCTTTGATCAGTGCTTTTCAAGAGAGCACATTGAGTAGATCTCAAAGCATTTGCTGGCCAACGAAGATCTTTATGGCAAAACTAAATAACTTCCCTTGTCCTAGTTATATATTCTACATCAAGAAAGCGATGGCCATCGCTGATCTATTAGAACTAGACTAAAGTTGTTTGTGACATGAATATGAAGTAGGGCACAATATGGACATTCCGCTTCTTCAAGATTGTCAGCGAACAGATGGTCCTTTGCTTGGAATGTGTACAGTTATAATGTGATCGATATGCTATATTGTGATGTTAGACTAGGAATATGGACGAAAGCACTATAACGCCCCAACCACAGTCACTGGTTCATGGTCGCTATGTCTGGGATCTAGACTAACCCCACAAACCAACACTAATCTTTCATGCGCACTTTGTCTCTCACTTGTGCGCACCCGGGATCAATTTCCCGGTTAGTCACCCATCCTCGAGTTGCTCCAACCAAGTACGCTTAATTTTTTAGGTTCCTTGTGGATGGGCTCCACAAAATAAGGAATTCCTTTTGATATGAGTAGTCTATGTCATTCCTGTCAAAGCACTTTGACTTATGGATACAAGGTTGCCCAACAGAGGCGTGAGCCAATTGGCAAACAACTTGAAGAAGATCTTGGAGATGTTGTGAATCAACTTATGTGCGTCTATGATCTTACGAAGGAGGACAATATTCGCTGAATTCATGAGATTAACATCCCATTAGGCTAGCCAAGTGGAGGATGGTGACAACAAGGTCATCTTTGATGGTTTCCCAACAGTACTTGTAAAAGGCTTCAGGCCCAGGAGCTTTGACCGAATGAAGAGAAAAATGG
The DNA here is from genome assembly GCA_021605205.1 of Aegilops longissima. NCBI lineage: Eukaryota > Viridiplantae > Streptophyta > Magnoliopsida > Poales > Poaceae > Aegilops > Aegilops longissima. Next base: position 572,136,291 of record CM038681.1, read on the forward strand.
CTTTTTTAATCTCCAACTCATCAAAAGGCGTGTCGAGGACGGCAAGGTTGAAAGGCTCGTATGCCAGGCTTTCCCAGTTGAGGCATGCCTATCTGGACACTGAGTGCCAAGGTGGGTCTGAAAATGGTTGAAAAGATCTGCCTCCTTGTCCTCCTTTGAGATGGCAATATCACCAACAGAGGTTTCAAGGGTCTGTATGAAGTTCTTGCAGCGTCTAGCACTTGTGGTGATGTGGAAGAGTTTACTGTTTGCATCCCCCATCCTAATCCAAGTCATCCTGGAACACTGCCGCATGAGAGACTTCTGGATACTGTAGAGGCCTAGGAGCTTGGTTTTGAGGTTAGCGCAAAGGGTGTGCTCAGCGATAGAGATGCCACTATTTTACTAAGCAATGTCGAGTCAGCAAATGATCTCTATGCAATTTCTATTTGAAGCTTCATGGTACCCACATTTTCATACTGTCATTTCTTTAGAGCTTTGGTGGTGCGGCATAGCTTGGTATGAAGTCTACGGACAGGGCCATGGATGGAAGTGGTTTTGTCCCAAGCTGCCTGAACGATCTCCATGTATCTCTGATCCTTAATCCAGAATTCCTTAAATTTGAAAAGGACACATTTGGTGTAGAATAGCCCCCTAAAGGAACAAAGGGATCTGGTCGGAGCATAAGGAAGGTAGATCCTACAGATGGACCACATGGAAGAGCGTCTCCTGATCATTTGAGCAGAAAACATGATCAATGTTTGTGTCGGTTGGGTTTTGTTGCTTGTTTGACCATGTGAACCTATGACCATTGAGGCACATCTCCTTAAGCACCGGCCACTCCCGTGACTAGGTCGAGGGAGGGGGATGGGAGACGAGAAAGAGAAGCGAGAAGGGACGGGGGTCAAGATGTCGGACAAGTTCGAGGACGTCATGGTGAAGGAGGAGGAGGAATATGTCAAAAACAACAAGATGAAGGAGGAAAAGAAGGCAGAGAGGTTTCACGTGTTCATGGAGATGCAAAACAAAAAGTTTAAGCTAGAGGAGAGGAAGATTGCTATCAAGGCCGCTTCCGAGGAGCAAAAGTCGTGAAGACGACAAAACTTGGATCCCGATGCGAAGAAGTTTGTTCAAGACTTTCGTACTACCATGTACAAATGCTTTGCGCCAAAGGAAGGTGAAAATGATGCCGAAAATTAAGGTCTTCCGCACTGACATCCGAACTGAAGGCTTTCTGGGATTGATGTATGTAAAAACTTTGTTCAACATCCGATGGTTTTGTTACTACTTGCATTTGTTAGCAACTATTTAAATGTATGTTAGCTTGAATTGATATTGATCTAGACATAATTTGTCAAAGGGAGGAGTCCGAAGGGCATACATTGGTAACTTAGGTTGGATAGCCTCCGCATGGTTGCACACATTTGGTGGTGTCCGTTTGGTATGTGGCATTGGAAACGAAACTGTTATGTAGACGATGAATGCCTACACGACAGCGAGACGATGGCAATCCAGTCGCTGATATGTGTTGGAGGTATGCATGGACGACCTGATATGTGTTGTCATGCACAAACCGGCCAGACAACGTCGTGTGCATAGCAGCTCTCCGTTGGAAATGCCCTTAAGCTCTAGCAGAGGAGACATAACAACATCACTATAACGATGTCTGCCAAAATGACACTTTAGCATAATCGCCATAACTTATGTAGGGCGCTCCATATCGAGCCCGTGAGCCTCCATATTTGGAGGCTGTGGACGTTGGTCTGGAGCACGCCCCATCCATCAACCACTCTCGCGGGAGAAAAGTTCCACCTTCCTCATCAACCTCCCACGCTGGCCCGTGGCAATTTTCCCGTCACTTTTTCCCGTCGCCCACCACTATAAAAAGACCCACATCCTTCATTTACATTCTCGAAGCCAATAGCCTTCACTATCACGCCGACGAACTCGGTGATGTTCTCGGGGAAGTAGTGAGATCCTCGAGAAGCGTTGGTAAAAAGAGACTAGACTTTCAGCTCCCGAGTGTAGGGGCACCCTCATGAACAGTAACTTCAAAACAATATAACAAAAAATCAAAAAATCTGAAACTTTGGTGGATCAAATATGATCAAACATTCAACATTCACGCAAAGTTTTAGCATAAAAAAACATATGTGGAGCCCTCACAAAAAAAATCAGTGTTCAAAGTTATGTGTACTTTTGAGCAGTAATTTTTTTTGTGAGGGATCCTCAAGTGTTACTTATGGCTGAAAATTTGGCAAGAACATCAAAAGTTTGATCATATTTGAACTGCCAAAAATTCAGATTTTTTTTCATATTGTTTTGAAGATACTGTTCATGAGGGTGCCCCTGCATCCGGGAGCTGTCACACCTTTCCCCTGGTAAAAAATATACCAGTTATTTTGCTGATGGTCACTGTCTGCATGGATGTTCATTTTTTTCCTTGGACCTTCGTATGTGCATTGGCGGGTATCCCCTCTATACCTATCCGTATTTATTTATAGCGCACTACTAGGCGTCGGTGCGCCGGCCGAAACTTTCGGCCGGTCTACTCCCAGCCGCTTGATTCAGCCGTGAACATCCGTTGGATTTGGTCTCCCGCTGTGTCCTCTTCCTACCCCGTCCGCTCCCCCTACTTCCACATTGGATTTGCCCCCTCCCCCTCCCCCGCAGTGCCGTCCCCGCCATAGTTTGCCGCAGGAAAAAGGGCCACCGTCCACTGGCAGTTGGAAAGGACGTGTGCCATCTCTAGCGATGGTTCCCTCTGCCGTAACCCGCATCTGGAGATGTTGGTTCCAGCAAAATCAAATGCCAAGCAGCAAAAACAACACCAAAAAACACACAGATCCAACTTTTGTTGTCGATGCTTGCGCAAGGAAGCTGCCGGGGGTCGCTACTACCGTGTTTGCTGTTTCCAGCAAACATGAACACCCGTTGGTGCTACAACCTGAAGTTTTTCAACTGCAACCAGAATCTGCAGATGCTGGAACCAAAGTCCACGCTTGTTGCAACCAGCAGCTGCCGGCGGCAAAGACGACGAGCTCTGATGCTGCAACCAGAGATTTTTTTTGCTGGAACCGGGCGGCAGAAAAGCTGCAACCACTATTTACCGGTGCTGGAACCGGACAGCGTCGAGTTTGTTTTTGCTGGAACCTGCAAGATTTTTTGCTGCATCGATAGGTGAGAGTTCTTGCTATGTCCGGTGGTGGGGACGTGTTTTCCTGGAATCGTAGATGCTTTTTGTTGGAACCGGCATGTGATATTGCTGCTTCCGCAAACCAATGGTGTTTTGGTTTTTGGCTGAGATTTTTTTGTGCGGGGGGGGGGGGGGCATGGTGGTCTGAGCGGACGACGGCGACGAGCAAAGGCGGTGACACATGGAGATGCTGCAACCATGGTGGCCGCGAGCTAGAACCGGCTGGCGGGTGAGCTGCAGTCTTATGATAGAAGCATGGGGCGGCGGGGACGAGCGCGATCGGCACGGGTGGCCGGCGGCGGCGAGTAGGAGCGGCAAAACGGCAGAGACGCCGGTGGCCGGCGGCGACGGGAGCTTGCAGTGGTTCGTGAGCAGTGAGAAGGAATGAAAAATCATGGCCGTGGAGTCTCGGCTGAAGGTAGAAGAAAGGAAAAAAGGAGGGGCAGGGAAAAGGATAAGGACAGGAGGGGGCGGTTGTGCGAGGCCCACCACGTACACGCATCTTGCTCGAGGGTTGTCGGAGTAATGGGCCACGGGTAGGCAAACCCGAGCCCCTGGACCTTTCAAAACATCGGGGCAGACTGCGCCCCTCAAGACCCCAAGATGAAGAGCCACCTTCGAGAGTCGGCGACGAGTCGCCGACCGCCCTCCCAGCCGAGTCCCAGAGACGGCCTCAAGACGAGCCGACTCCAAGCCAGCGACTTCGATGAAGCCGGCCACGGGGAGTCGGCCCGCAACTCCCTCCACCTCCTGCTCGAGCGATCGCGAGCAGATGGGATAAAGCCGCCTCGCTGGCCCGCCCCTGCCCGCTCATAAAGAGCGTGCATGGCCCAGAGCGCCAGTCTCGACGGAGATCTCCGTCCGCGCTTGGCTTTGTTACCACTGCCCGACACAAGACCGTGGGCAGATTCCTGTACCCACGATGGCCTGTCTGTATGACCCAAGGACGGCAGGACCCGCCTGTCGGCGGGAGTGCAGAAGACGGCGAAAGCGCCCCAAAGACGGACCCGTTGGAGTCGGCCTCCGAGAGTCGGCCGGCCCCTCCCACGGGCTCCATGCGCTATTAACCAGACAAGACAGGGAATGGCCACAGTGATCGCCCGCCAGGCGGCAGCACTGTTGCCATGACCCCGCGACCAAGATCGCGTCATTAGAAGAGCGGCTACAGTAACTCGCAGCCGGCAAAACCCGCCCGCGGCGGACAAGGGCTGCCGGCCCCATGCTGGACCGTCGGCGGGGCCCACTAGTCGGCGGGCCCCAGGAGTCGGCGGAGAAGACGGCAACTTAAGAGACTGGCGGCAGGGACCCGCGCCCAGCCGGATTACCATTGTACCCCCGGGGGGTAGGCCTATATAAACCCCCCGGGGGACCCATGCAAAGGGTTGGAAGCTAGTAGTTTGACACACACACATAGAGGGAAGAGAAGAGCTAGCCGTGCCCTTCTCCTTCCTCACCCCGAACAGCTCAAGGAGCGATCTTGTACTCACCTTGCCATAGTGATCATGCGGAGACCCCACAGAGCAGCAGTAGGGGTGTTATCTCCTCGGAGAGCCCTGAAGCTGGGTAAGATTCGCGGCGTGCATGTCTTCGCCTCATCCCGTTTCTGTGCACCGCGACGTTCTACTCGCCCCCTCCATGATAAGCCATCCTTTGGCATATGTCGCACCCAACCCCCGACATTTGGTGCCCACCGTGGGGCTAGGTGCACCGTCGTCCGGAGACCTGCTCTGGACGGGAACCCTCTTCCTCCCTGGCGAGCGCAACCAGCCCGGCACGCTAGACGGAGTCTGCGCCGACGCGCTGCATGGCGCTGAGGTCGACTGCGCGGCGAGCTGCCTCGCCGAACTTGTCGGCGAGGTTCACCTCTCCGACGAGCCTGCGTCTGATGCAGGCACGGACGGCCCCGAGAGCCTCCTCGCGGGCCTCCTCGAGCAGCTCCACGTCGCCGGCGAGCCCGCCGCCGACCTGGAGTCCGTAGGCTCCACCGACCCGATGTTGGTCGACTCCGACACTGCGTCGCTCGACGCGTTCCCCACCAACGTGGTGGTATACGACGAGCCGCTCCCTCACGCGGAGAGCGGCGGAAGCACAGTCACGGAGGTGCTCGTCATTGGTCACAGCAAGCCTTCCAGCGAGGGAGCTCATGACCCTCTCGACGCGGTTCTGCAAGACCTGACCGCCCCCATTCCGGAAGACGCCGATGCTGGGACGCTGGAAGCGCGCCGCCTCCAGCTCCTCGTGGGTCCTCAGAAGCTGGCAAGCATGAGACGCTTGTCAGAAGCCTACCAGCGCGAGATGGATCGCGCCGTGGGCGGTTCGCCGGCTCTGACTGGGCCTAGCCGCCTAGGCGCGGTCCAGCAGCACGGCGTAGCCATCGCAAGTTTGTTTGGGGACAATCGCCCCGTGCACACCACGCCCGCGGAGAACATCCGCGCCGCCCAGGCGGCGGCAGACGAGCTGGATAACTTCGAGGGCGAGGAGCGCCGCCTGATGACGGGGCGAGTCCAGCAGCTCCTCGACACGGCTGCTGCGCAAGACAAAGCCGGCTGCCGCACGGAGGCGCCGCGACGAGAACACGGCGACTTGCCTCCCCGCCGAGATCAAGGCGCGGCGTCTCGGACGCCGACGGGCGGCGTCCGTGGAAGAAAAAACAAGGATCCGGCTGTCAGCCATAGCCGGACTCACATCTCCATCGAGCGTGACGAAGACGGCCGCCCGAGAGCGGTGGAGCGGCGGGACGACTATCTGCCTCCTCCTCCCCGCAGAGAAAGGCGAGTCTCCCCGCCACCCGTCGAGCATCCGACTCTCGGCGACCGCCTTGGCCGCCGAGAGGGAGTCGGAGAAAACGACGCCCGCCACCGGATCGAGCGACTCCACCGATCCCTGGCGCTGGAAGAAGAAGACGAGTTGGGCCCGCCCTGTTTCGGACCTCGCATCCGAGACGAGCCCTTCCCCAGAGGATTCACACTCCCCCGAGACACACCCAAATACACCAGCTCCGTGAAGCCGGAGGACTGGCTAGTGGACTACTCCACGGCCGTCAGCATAGCGAACGGCAACAAGCGCGTTGCCGTAAAGTATGTTCCCCTCATGCTCCAGGGCACGGCCCGGACATGGTTGAACAGTTTGAAGCCCCGCAGCATCAACAGCTGGGTCGACTTCACCGAGGCCTTCGTCCGCAACTTCACGTGCACATACAAGCGACCTCCCAAGCCTCGCTAGCTTTCCTTCTGCGTGCAAGGCCCCAACGAGTCTACTCGTGACTACCTCACGCGCTGGGCCGAGCTTCGGAACTCCTGCGAGGGAGTGCATGAGGTGCAGGCAATCGAGTACTTCACCGCCGGGTGCAGAGAAGGCACCCTCCTCAAGCACAAGCTCCTTTGCGACGAGCCGGAGACCCTCGACGAGCTGCTGATCATAGCAGCACAAACGCATACAGCCGACTCCTCCATGAAGTCGGAGATCAAGAAATCAGTCTGACCGCAAGGTGGATCCTCAGGCTCCCAGAACTCCGGCTGGCGGCGCTTGATGGGCGATAGCAGCAGAATGATCACAAGCGCAAGGCCCGCAGCCGCTTCCAACAGCCGGCGGTGGCGGCGATCAAGACCAGCAGCGGAGGGCAGCCTCGCCAAGCGGCGTAAAGGCGGCAATTCCAGCTGGTTGCCGCCTTCTCTTACGAAAGCGACTCTGGATGGACCCCGCAAGTTCCATAGCGCGCCAAGCCGTCAAATCACACCACTCGGAAGTGCCATCGCTCACCAGATCGCCAAGGAGACGGCCTTGTCCTCCTCCGCTTTCTTTGGGCGCCGCCTCCACCATCGCTTCAAAGCCGGTTGTCGGGCCGGTCGGCAAGTAAAGACAAGACGAGTATCCAGAAGAGCATGGTGCCTATGTAGTGTTCACCAGTGTGGCGACGATCGCCGCAGCAGGCGGCAGCAACAGCAAGAAGTGAATGCAGTAGCATCAGATACTCCAGAATTCATGCACTGGTCCGAGAAACCTATCAGTTGGAGCCGGGCTGATCACCCAGAGGTGATGCCGAATCCGGGCTCCTACGCCCTGGTCTTGGGAGCCACCCTTGCCGCGGATAAGCGGGCCGCTCGCTTCTCGCGAGTGCTGATAGACGGAGGCAGCATCATCAACATCCTGTACAAGGATACCATGGAGAAGTTAGGAATCAAGCAAAGATAGCTTTAGCACAGTCGGACTATGTTCCACGGAATTGTACCTGGCCTTTCCTGCTCACCGATTGGCAAGATTCTGATAGACGTCCTCTTTGGGGACAAAGATCACTTTAACCGAGAGCCAGTTTGGTTCGAAGTGGTGGACCTTGAAAGCCCTTACCATGCTCTGCTTGGCCGACCTGCTCTGGCCAAGTTCATGGCGGTCCCCCATTACGCCTACCTCAAGATGAAGATGCCGAGTACCAAGGGGATTCTGACCGTAGCTGGCGACTACAGAAAGTCGTCCGCCTGTGCAGCTGAAAGCAGTCGGCTGGCCGAGTCCCTAGTGATCGCAGCTGAGAAACAGCTCCTTGATCGGGTTGTGGCAATGGCCGGCAAGCAGCCAGAGATGTCGCCCGACCCCAAGGAGTCAGAAGCTGAGGGCTCGTTCAAGCCGGCCAAAGAGACCAAGAAGATACCCTTGGACCCAGAGCACCCGGAGAGATACGCTGTTGTAGGTGCAAACCTCGACAGCAAATAGGAAGGCGAGCTCGTCGATTTCCTCCGTGAGAATCGGGACATTTTCAAATGGTCCCCTAAAGACATGCCAGGTGTACCGACGGAATTCGCCGAGCACAAGTTACATGTCCGATCTGATGTGAAGCCCGTCAGGCAGCCCATGCGCCGCCTGTCAGAAGAAAAAAGAAGAGTTGTTGGAGAAGAGATAGCCCGGCTCCTCGCAGCCGGTTTCATCATGGAAGTGTTCTTTCCAGAGTGGTTAGCGAACCCGGTCTTGGTACTAAAGAAGAACAAGCAGTGGCAGATGTGTATTGACTACACGAGCCTCAACAAAGCCTGCCCCAAGGACCCTTTCGCTTTGCCAAGAATTGATCAGGTGATAGACTCCACAGCCGGATGCGAGCTGTTGAGCTTCTTAGATGCATATTCAGGATATCACCAGATCAAGCTGAACCCGGCCGACAGATTGAAGACCGCCTTCATCACGCCATTTGGAGCCTTCTGCTACCTGACCATGACATTCGGCTTGAGGAATGCCGGCGCCACCTTTCAGCGTTGCATGCAGAAGTGCCTCCTCAAGCAGCTTGGCAGAAACGCCCACGTTTACGTGGACGACGTGGTGGTAAAGACGGAGAAGCGAGGGACGCTGTTGGAAGACCTCAAGGAGACCTTTGAAAACCTGCGCCGATTCCAGATCAAGCTCAACCCAGAGAAGTGTGTCTTCGGAGTACCAGCCGGCCAGCTCCTTGGCTTCGGTCTCGAAGCAGCGGCATAGAGTGCAACCCGTGAAGATCAAGGCAATCGAAAGGATGGAAGTACCCCGCCGACTGCTAGATGTGCAAAAGTTCACCGGTTGCTTGGCGTCTATCAGCCGATTCATCAGTCGGCTGGGCGAGAAAGCTCTTCCTCTGTACCAGCTCATGAAGAAGACCACCTTCTTCGAATGGAACTCCAAGGCGGACGAGGCTTTTCTCCAGTTATAGAAAATGCTGACTACTCCCCCCAGTGTTGGCGGCTCCGACTCCAAAGGAGCCCATGCTCCTGTATATTGCCGCCACCAGCAGGGTAGTCAGCACAGTTATCGTAGTTGAACGCAAGGAGGAAGGCAAGGCGCTACCTGTCCAGAGACCGGTTTATTACCTGAGCGAAGTACTGTCGACCTCCAAGCAGAACTACCCCCACTACCAGAAGATGTGTTACGGCGTGCACTTTGCCGCCAAGAAGTTGAAGCCTTACTTTCAAGAGCATCCAATCACCGTGGTTTGCACGGGCCCACTAGCAGAGATCATCGGAAGCCGAGATGCTTCTGGCCGAGTGGCCAAATGGGCCATAGAGTTGGCCCCTTACACCATCTATTACCGGCCCCGCACCGCCATCAAGTCACAAGCACCGCCGACTTCCTCGTCATTGGGCCGAGACCCGATATCGCCGCATGATACCGACTCCACCCATTGGCGGATGCACTTTGATGGCTCCAAGATGCGCACCGGCTTGGGAGCCGGCGTGGTCCTCACTTCCCCCAAGGGCGACAAGCTCAAGTACGCACTGCAGATCCATTTCACCGCCTCCAACAACGTCGCCGAATACGAGGCGCTTATTCACGGGCTCCGGCTTGCCAAAGAGCTTGGCATTCGCCGGATCCTGTGTTATGGCGACTCCGACTTGGTGATCCAACAGTCATCCGGCGACTGGGACGCCAAAGATGCAAATATGGCGAGCTACCGTTTCCTGGTACAGCAGCTGAGTGGATATTTTGAAGGGTGCGAGTTCCTCCACGTGCTAAGAAACGACAACGACCAAGCAGACACCCTGGCAAGAATCGGCTCCACCCGCCAGGCAATACCATCTGGCGTCGCCCTTCAGCGCCTCCTCAAGCCATCCATCAAGCCGTCACCAGAGTCAGACTCCATTTTTGTGCCGGCTCCCCCTGAAGAAGTCGGATCCGACTCCAAAGCCTCAGCAGACGGCACAAGAATCCTTGCAGACGCCCCCAAGAATGCGGCAGTCGAAGCCGGCCCGGGGACTTCAGAACCCGGCCCGGGGACTGCGGCGACCATTGCAAAGACTCCAGTACTAGGCCCGGGGACTGCGCCAGTCGGCCCGGGGACTTCTTCAACCCAGCAGGCTGCTGCGGACTCCAACCCGCCGCCTCCCAGCCCAGCCGCCCTCGTCCAAGTAGCAGTACTGGCAGTCGAAGAAATAGCAGCACCTCATGGGCCCAGCCCATCTGAAGTTTTTAGTAAGTGGAGAGCTACCAACCGATGAGACCTTGGCTCGGCAAGTGCAACGCCGAGCAGCAGCCTACACTATAGTCAATAGAGAGCTGGTCAGGCGCAGCGTCACCGGTGTCTACCAGCGTTGCGTCGAGTCAGAGCAAGGCCAAGCAATTCTCAAGACATCCATCGTATGAAAAGTCGCCATCATGCAGCCTCAAGAGCACTCGTCGCCAAAGCCTTCCGACACGGTTTCTTCAGGCCGACTGCCCTAGAAGAGGCCAAGGAATTAGTTCAAAAATGCAAGGGGTGCCGGGTGTTCCGCTCCAAGCCGCTTCAGCCGGCTTCGGCACTCAAGACTATCCCCATCGCCTGGCCCTTTGCTGTTTGGGGCCTGGACATGGTGGGACCATTCAAAACAGCACGAGGCGGCCTAACTCACTTGTCGCGGTGGACAAGTTCACCAAGTGGATAGAAGCAAAACCCATCAAGAAGTTGAATGGTCCTACTGCAGTGACTTTCATCGCCGACATCACGACTCGGTACGGCGCGCACACACAGATCATCACCGATAACGGCACAAATTTTGCCAAAGGCGCCTCGCCCGCTTCGCGCGACGCAAGGCATCCGATCGACTTAGCGTCTGTTGCCCATCCATGATCAAACGGCCGGTGGAGCGAGCGAACGGCCTCATCTGTTCGGCATCAAGCTTCGATTGGTCGAACCATTGGAGCGTTCGGCGGCTGCTGGCTTGAGGAGTTGCCGGCCGTCCTCCGAGTCTCGCGACGACTCCAAACAAGTCAATTGGCTTCACACCCTTCTTCCTCGTCACGGTGCGAAGCCGTCATCCCAATGGATATAGAGTTCGACTCCCGCGAGTCACCATGTACACCGAAGAGGAAGCGAAGAAGCACGTCAAGGCGGCGCCGATCTGCTGGAAGAGGGCCGACTGCTGGCACTCACCGTCCAAGATCTACCAGCAGAGCCTGCGCCACTACTACAACAAGAAGGTCAAGCCAAGATCATTCCTAGAGGGCGACCTTGTGCTCCGCCGATCCAGCGAACAGCCGCCAGCACAAGCTGTCGGCGCCCGAAGGCCCATTCATCATCAGCAAAGTGCTGGGCAACGACTCCTACTACCTGATCGACGCTCAGAAGCCCCGAGCACGCAAGAGGGACGACTCCGGCAAAGAGATGGAACGGCCATGGAATGCGAATCTCCTCCGAAGATTTTACAGTTGATGCAGTATGTACCACGCTACCCTTTGTGTTTAAAGTACCAAGACTTCGGGCCCCCCGAGACGAGCTCGGGGACTGCCCTCTTTTGTTATCTGTATGATAAGAATTATGCCTTTGAGTATGTTACTCTTTGTTATGCTATTTGGCACCGGGCTCGACTAGTCGGCCCGGGGACTCGCCGCCTTTGGGCTATGAAATGCTTCGCCTGGGCCTCTAACGTCGGTGTCCGTGTAGTCGGCAATCGCCACCGCACGCTCGACGAGGGCGTCCTCCGCGGCCAGCAGCTCCGCCTGGGCCTCTGACCGGAACGCGGCCAGCCGGTCCAGATCCAGCCCTGGATACCATGCCTTGACGAACTCCAGGGCTCGGCGAGCTCCGGCCCGAGCCGCGGAACCCTTCCAGGCCTCAAGACGGCCAGCCACGACCTCCAGCCAATCGGCAGTCCGGCTGGGAGTGTGCAGAACCGGCATGTCCGGCCACAGAGCAGCGATCGCCTGGGCGCCAACACGCTGAAGCCGGCGCAGCATCCGATGGGCCGGCCGCAGACGAGCCTCAATGCTCAGGAGCTGCTCGTCAAGGGTCCGGGGGGCGCTGGCTGCGATTCAAGACCACTCGCCTTTTCGCGCCCGCAATCAGCCTCGATGGCTTGATTGGCCGCCTGCGTGTGACCGGGGAAGAAGTCTGCCAAAAAGAAGAAGAAGCAAGTCAGAAAAACAGGAGTCGGCCTGACCCATAGTCGGCGACCCAAAAGAAAAAGTAAAAGCAAACTCACCATCGACGATATCCTCGATTTCATGGAAGCCGGAGGTCAGCAGCACTTCCCTGTCGGTCCAGGAGGAGCGCTCGCTCTCAAATTCGGCTAGGAGAGCGGCCTCTTTCTTCTCCGGATCGTCCTGCGCCGCCTTGAGCAGCTCCCTCTGCTCCGCCAGCTGCGTAGCCAGCAGGTCGCGCTCTGCGGCGAGCTTACCGCACTCCTCCTCTTTGGCGCGCAAAGCGGTGTTGGCTGTACCCAGCTGCCGCCGAAGAGTGGCGCTGGCCTCTGAAGAATAAAAAGAAGAAGGACGCGAAGTCGTCAGCTAAGAAGATCACCGGGAAGATCCGGCCCGACTGCGCAGCAGTCGGCCTGAATCTCGGGGACTACAGCCCGCACGCCAGCGCGCCCCCGCGAAGAAGAAAACTCACCTCGGCTCCTCGCCAAGTCGGCAGTCCGCTTGCTCAGCTCCTCAACGTTGCGGTTGAAGGCAGTGGCGCGGAGGTTGTGATACTCCTGCGACAAAATTTTCAGACAAAGGTAAAAACTTGGAGGTATGCAAATAGAGTTCCAAGCCGTCGCAAAGAGCCGCCCAAACTCGGGACTACACCCAGCAGTGTGTTGGCGCGCCTCACGAGAAGAGCAAGAAAAAGTTCAAAAAAGAAACATACCCGCACGGCGGATCGCGATGCCAGGTGCGCCTTGGAGAGGTTCTGGATGGCGTCGCCCTCAGCTCGCAGCTTCGCCTGGACGTCCAGAAGCGCCATGTTCAGCGGGCCGTGCGCGCCTCGCACCCACCCAATGGGCGCGGCGCTTGTCGCGGCGGCCGAGAATGGCCGAGCTGGCGGCGCCCGTCTCAAAGGCGCGGCGCCAAGTCGCTTCTCAAGACGGCGTCTACCGGGCGAGGCGACTTGAAGAAGCAGCTGCGCCACGGCCTCGTCGTCGGTCGGCGGCACAGGCGGGTCCGCCGGCTGTTTGCCTCGCGCGCTCTCGGACTGCGGTGGAGGCGGCGGAGGTGGCGCGGCCGTGCCCGATAGGGAGGCCTCGCCGCCTTCCTTCTCTGCGACGGGGACCTCACCGCCGACTCCCTCCGACTGCCCCGTGAACTCCGGCGGCGGTGGCGCAGAGCTCAACGGGGTGACGAGCAGCGCCGACCGAGGCCGCCTCCTCGGCTCGCCTCTTGGCTGCAGCGGCGGCTTCGACCTCCTCCAGCTTCTTCTGGGCGGAAGCCGCCGCCTTCTCAGCCTCCGCCTTCTCCAGACGGGCGGCCTCCTCCTCGTCGCGCTTCTCCTGCGCATTTTGCTCCGTCGCCTCCCGGAGGGCGGCCGCAGGGTCAACCCGCCGAGTATTGGCGGACGTCTCCGCCGACCCCATGACGGAGGCGGCGGCGACCCTCTCCAAGGTGAGGGGAGCCCTGATGAGAAAAAGACATGTAAAGACTTGGACAAGACGGACCAGAAGAAAACAAGACAAAATAAAAAGTACTTACGCGGAGACCAGCGGTGGCTTCTTCACTTCCTTGCGGAAGCGGTTAGCCTTCGCGACCGCCTCTTCGCGCTGGGTCGCGGCGGCCGTCCCCCTGAGTTTCTTCGCACGGCTGCCTGGCAGACTCGGCCCGGCCCGGCGCTTCTTCGCGCCGCCTCGACCACCCAAGGCGGCGGAGGAACTCGCGCCTGGATAACCGGCTTTCTGCTGGCGGCGGGGGACGACTTCCTTCTCGCCGTCGTCGTCAGGCTAGTCGGCGAAGGTTGCTGAAGGCCTGAAGTCGTCGGCCCCTCCTCCTCCCTCGGCGTCGGTCTCCATCGCCGCCACGCCCAAGTCGGGGTCGTCGGCGTCGCTCTCCGCCCGGTCGGGGACGAATTCACGAGCCGGCACCGCGGGCTGCATGAGGGGATTCTGAATCGGAAAAGACCAAGGAAAATTAGAGCCGGATTCGGCTGAAGAAGGAAACAGAGAAGCAAGAGATGCTGGATCACAGGCGGGGGGTTGGCGCGTGAGTATGGCTCCTTGCCGAACTGCCATTCCTCCGTGAGGCCGCAGTTCGCTAGGAAGTTCACCGTGTCCACCACCTCCGCGTGGGGCATGTCTTTGGAGCACAGCCGGCTGGGGTCTCGGCGGCCGCCATCGGGATGATCGATGAGGTCGGCCTTGAAGAGGAAGGACTCGGCGCGCCACGGCGGCCAGCAAGTCCGCTTGGCCAGGCCCTCCGGCTGCGCTATCACGCGGAGTCAGCGATGGCGGCGTTACTCGCGGAGTCGGCGTCCGGGCCCGATGGGACCAGCTGGGAGTCGCCCATTAACTCGCCGCCACGTAAGGTGGCAGTTGACCCGCCGCCTCGGGGCGACGTTCTTGACGAGAAGTACGCGGCGCTGCCACATCTTCACCGACTTGATGAGGGGTGGCGGGGAAGGGGTTCTCGGCACCGCCTCCTCATGGCGAACGTGCGCGCTGAGCCGCACGCGAGCAACGTGGGTTCCGAGCTTGGCTTGAAGAATTCCCCACAGCTTGATGGTGGGGAGAAGCGCTAAGAAAGCCTTCGATAAGGATGCGAAGGCGCCAGCAGCACCACCGTGTTGGGGTGAGGTGGTGCGGCTGGAACCCGAGAACCTGTGAACGCGTGGAAGAAGCCGCCGCCGGCAGCCCTAGCTCAGCGCATGAGGTGCGAGCGGAATATGACCCGCCGCCCTCCTCCGGCGCCGGTGTTATTTCGCCGCCCGGGCGCGCTGGTCCGCACTAGGTGGCTGCCGGGGATGCGGCGCGTTTGGCGGAGAAACTCGATGATGTCGTCGTCGACGATGGAGCCGCCCCACACGCCGGAGCGCTGTGGTGGCGCGGGCGGCGGAGGAGGAGCTCATCTCCGCTGCACGGCGAAGCCGCACGGCGGAGCGAGGAGGAAGATGAAGCGAGGAGGAAGATGGAGCAAGAAGCGAGAGGAAGCGGGAAGAGTGGTGCGCGCGTGCGCCGCGCCTCCTCCCCGCTTACTTATAGGCGCCTAGGCTGAGAAGCCGAGGGGCGGCGTGGGATTAATCGCGCCACGTCCCCATGCCCCCACGATTTAACCCACGACGTTACTGCGCGCAGTAACGGCGTGGGGAGCCCAACCGCCCGCACGACCGCAGCGGATCCGCCCGTGCGCCGAGGCGTGGTAATGGCGGGCCCCGCCTGACGGGCCTTTCTTGTAACGCGCGTGGGCTGGCAGACTGGCCCTGCCGCGTGGCGTCGCGTGGCGGGCCCACAACGGGCAGCTGCCTGGAAGCTTATCAGGCACGCCGCCCGGATCCCGCCGCGACCTTCGAAACCTTTGAGGAGCAAGACGGCCTCCTGCAAGGCCGACTCCAGCTAGTCGGCTCAAAGATAGAGACGGCAAGCCGAGCCCAGATTCTTCCGTTGAAGGGATGAAACTGTTAAGGCTCCTCGACATGTTGCCCTCGGCGCCTCACCAGCTTCGGGGACTACTGTCGGAGTAATGGGCCACGGGTAGGCAAACCCGAGCCTGGACCTTTCAAACATCGTGGCAGATCGCGCCTCAAGACCCCAAGAAGAAGAGCCGCCGAGAGTCGGCGACGGAGTCGCCGACCGCCCATCCCACCGAGTCGAGAGACGGCCTCAAGACGAGCCGACTCAAGCCAGCGACTTCGATGAAGCCGGCCACGGGAGTCGGCCCGCAACTCCTCCACCTCCTACCTGAGCAACTGCGAGCGGGATGGGATAAAGCCGCCATGTCGGCCCGTCCTGCCCCGCTCATAAAGAGCGTGCATGGCCACAGAGCGCCAGTCGACAGAGATCTCCGTCCGCGCGCAGATGTTACACGCTGCCCTCGACACGTCAAGACCGTGGGCAGATTCCTGTACCCACGATGGCCTGTCTATACGACCCAAGGACGGCGGGAGTGCAGAAGACGGCGAGAGCGCCCCAAAGAAGGACCCGTTGGAGTCGGCCTCCGAGAGTCGGCCGGCCCCTCCCACGGGCTCCATGCGCTATTAACCAGACAAGACAGGGAATGGCCACAGTGATCGCCCGTCAGGCGGTGGCACTGTTGCCATGACCCCGCGACCAAGCTGGCGTCATTAGAAGAGCGGCTACAGTAACCCGCAGCCAGCAAAACCCGCCCGCGACGGACAAGGGCTGTCGGCCCCATGCTGGACCGTCGGCGAGGTCCACTAGTCGGCGGGCCCCAGGAGTCGGCGGGGAAGACAGCAACTTAAGAGACTGGCGGCAGGGACCCGCGCCCAGCCGGATTACCATTGTACCCCCGAGGGTAGGCCTATATAAACCCCTCGGGGGACCCATGCAAAGGGTTGGAAGCTAGTAGTTTGACACACACACATAGAGGGAAGAGAAGAGCTAGTCGTGCCCTTCTCCTTCCTCACCCCGAGCAGCTCAAGGAGCGATCTTGTACTCATCTTGCCATAGTGATCATGCGGAGACCCCGCAGAGCAGCAGTAGGGGTGTTATCTCCTCGGAGAGCCCTGAAGTTGGGTAAGATTCGCCGGCGTGCATGTCTTTGCCTCATCCCGTTTCCAGGCACCGGCGACGTTCTACTCGCCCCCTCCATGATAAACCATCATTTGGCATATGTCGCACCCAACCCCCGACAAGGATTGTTTTCGTGGACGCTGGGGCCAGCGTGGCGCGCGAACCGGCCGAACATTCGGCCGGCGCCCCGGCCCCAAACATTTACCTTATTTATATTGGTCTTTGTATATACTACATTTCTTGAAGTTTTAGAGAGAAAAAGACTCGAACACAGCAAAAAAAAATTCAGTGCATATGCACGGCAAAGATCCCCGTATATTTTGCCTTGAGCCACCTACGGTGCATAACGATCTCCGAGAGGGGCATCCTTCCGTCTTATCGACGCCGACGTGTTCGCGGACGCTTTCCATGCCATCCCGACGCCTCCACTCCACCCACGGCCAGCCTGGTCGGCGGCGGCGCACGGCACGCGTCGCCGCGCGGTTTGCCCGCGCCCCCACCTTCACCCCCTCGTGAAGGTATCCGCGCCGGCCGGAATCCCCTCGCGCCAAGTAAAGCAAAGCAAGGCTCAGTGCGCAAGCGTCCCTCTCCCAGCCTCCCTCCCTCCCTCTCCATTATTCCTTCCCCCCGTCTATATAACCCTCCGCTCCTCGCCCTCCCGCCCGCCGTCAAACACAGACGCCGGAGACGAGACGTCGAGGAAACAGCCGCACACGCGCGCGCGCCAAAGCCGGTGGATTCTGTAGAGTTCATGTGACGCGACGCGCGCGACGATCGAGCATGGCGAGCGGCGGCGCGGGGGGCTACTACCACGGCGACCGGTACGACTACGGCTACTCGTACCCGCGGCAGCAGGCCGCGCCGTCGGCGACGTCGTTCCACATGTGCCTGTTCCTGGCCACGGCGTGCCTCCTCGGCGGCGCGTCGCTCTACTCGCACTGCGAGTCCGCGATGGAGAGCCTCGTCGACCAGCTCCGGGTCGCCGTCGTCCTGTCCCCGTTTGTCCTCCTCCTCGCGGCGCAGTACTGGTCCGCGACCGGGCGGCGCTGGCGGTCGCCGTCGTACTCGTCGTCGTCGCTGGTCGCGGCCCCGGCGCCGGTGGTGTCGTGGGAGCAGCAGCCGCCCTGGTACGACCAGCGGCAGCGGGACGGCGGCGCGTCGTCGCCGTGGGGCGTGGCGCTGGCGCTGGCGCTCGTCCTGCTGCTCATCTCCTACCAGTCCTGCTTCCAGTACTGGTGGTCCCCCGTCGTCCGCCGCCGGCGCTGAGCTCCGTCGATCGGATCGTTCGCGTGCAGCTGGAAGCCTAGAACTAGTATAGCATTTGGTCACGTACGGGCTATGCTAGCTCTCTTATATTTCTTCACAGAGGGAGTACTACTGTACTAGGCAAGAAAATTATCGGCAATTGGCAGAGCAGGATTTTGCTGTCTAAACCATCAGAGATGTCTTAGCCGTCAGAAAACTATCACTAGGGTATTTGGAGGATGTAATCTGCAATAAACTGTTGTGATATACTACTCCCTCCGTTTGTTTTTATAAGACGTTCAGACAACTTACTTTGTGCTGTTTTTTAGCAGTGTCTGAAAGTTTAAAACGTCTTATAAAAATAAACAGAGGTAGTACTTATAAATAATAAAGAGCAGTATTCTTGCATTTGGCAGTTATCAAATTATTTCGGTCTTTTAGCTGACAAATTGCTCTCCAACCGAAGAAACACTACTCGTACTGTACTGTATCATTTGTGCATATTAATTTGGTTCTCTATGAGGCATCCCTCCTTCTCTGAACATACACTTAGTCTTTTAAAACCACGAATCTTTGCAAAGAATATAAGAACCAAACCGCTTAACCAAAGTACTACTACTTTCATCAGTACTTTTATTAAACGACGAATCTTTGAATGCATTTTCTCTCCCGAAAAGGAACCAAAGTACAATATGTTACCAACAGACACCGATCACTCCTAGCTTTAGGCTTGATTTTGCTGCCAGTTAACTAATCGAAATTGTGCCGCAAAGAAAAAAAAAGAGTTAACTAATCGAAATTGACCAGTGAAGAACGTGGAAACGCTGCAAGAAAGAAAGAAAGAAAGAGAAATGCAATACAGGACAGGGTGGGAATTGCATTCCTGACTTTTGGCCATGATAGTATACAGATAGAACCCCGGGATCGTCTTCCTTCTCTTTCGGCCGGTGATGGACGAGTAAAAGCACCTTTCTGCGCTACTAGATGACCGTGTGGGGGCGAGTACCTAAAACCAAAAGCAACCGACCCCAAGTATTCCAGATTCTTGTATGTGACATTTCTTGGCTCCTCTTCCCTTCCTAGCGACCGGAATCGATTTCATGGAGGAGTTCCTGTTGGAGATGTTTACCTAAAACTAAAAGCAACCGACCCCAAGTATTCCAGATTCTTGTCACCCTCTGTATGTGACATTTCTTGGCTTCCCTTCCTAGCGAGTAGCGACCGGAATCTCATGGAGGAGTTCCTGTCGGCGTCGCACGGGCTCGATTTCTCGGAGGAGTTCCTCTTTCTTTCAGTGGCACCTTCAGATTTTTTATTAAATGTGCTCCAGATTTTTCTGCATTCCATTAGGCACAAAGCACAAACAAGGGACAAAAGAGTCTCTGATTACAGAAGCAGCAGCCAAGATCACAAAGATGATTATAAATCTAAAAAAAGCAAGACTACGTGATGACCAGACAATATTTACAGGAACACCTGCATTTTCAGGCAGCCAACAGAACATGGTATTCTGTCAAAATCCGAACCCCGTCACAGCTATAAATTAAAGGGTGCCATGTTATGAGACCTCAGTGCAAGGAGGAAACCTTACAAACAGAAACATCACAAAGGTGCAGGTAGAAGCAATGCTGGAACTCAACAGAAGGAACAATCTGGAGTGCTGGTACTCATCAGAAGAAACAAAAAATGACGGATACAGCTTCAATCTCGAAAGTGAAGGCTAAAGAATAATCCATTCCTTTTGGCGATCATTCCTCTTAGGCTGTCATGGCTTTCAGCCTCCCCAGAGTAGCTAACTGATTTGGCAGCCCTCTGTGCGCCTTCCTGAGAGATCTGGCGGCAGCCTATAACGACCAGTGACTCCAGCTTCTGTGCACGTGCCAACGCAGCCATTCCATCATCTGTCACTCTCTTACATTTGCGGAGCGTGAGCCTACTCAAGCAAGGAGCCTGTATAATCAAGTTCATACCAGCATCAGTTATAGACCTGCAATCCACGAGCTCGAGCTTCTCCAGAAACTGTGAGGATGAGAGGCCCTTCATCCCCTCGTCATCAAAAATGCTGCCACCATTTAGAACAAGAGCACGAATCGGACATGATTGGACGAGCGTTACAATACCCTCTTGTGTGAAGCCTATTTCAGTAGCATAAATGGGATCGCAAAATGTGAAGGTGAGCTCAACAACCTGAAGCATAGGGCAGCTAAGAGCTAGAGCCTTAAGGCTAACATCAGTCAATGGCGTCCTAAACTCGTAATCTTCACATCGCAGAGGCATGAGACGAAGTGAGATGGTTTTAAGGTTGCTGCACCTCTGGAATAGTGCAATCATCTCATTCTCATTTAGACCAATAACATACTCCAGGTAAAGTTTCTCCAATGCTTTGCACTTCCCCAAGAGAAAACGAAGTCCAATTTCTGGCTCAGTTATTATATAAGCCAACCTAAGATCCTTCAGATTATCACAGCAGATGTCATAGCTATATGGGTAGCCAGACACGTAGGAGGGATCACGGGCCCCTGGCATCCAGTAATTTCCATTAATCTCGAACTCAAACTTTTGGAGATTCGACCATCCCCGACCAAACTTTAAGAGGTCATACTGGCTGATACCATCGCAATCCTTTACAACAAGTTCCCCCAGTGATCCATACCTCCTAAGGTACTCCAACCACTCCCCGCTGTGTACTGATGTACAGTCAACAAGGTGGAGAACCGAAAGATACCTGCAACCAACCGCCACCCGAAAAATCCCAGTAGAAGTTACTGCTGGTGCATGGTTCAGCCTGAGGGACCTCAATTTTTTGCACTCAGCTAGATAACCTAGACCAGTGTCATCGATGTATGAGCAGAAGCTTAAAGCAAGATCGGACAGCAAGGAGCAGTGAGAAGATAAAACAAGTAGGCCTTGGTTGTTCAACTGGTCCCCGTAAAACTGGACTTCGACCCAGAGTAATTGATCTCTACTTTTGCCAAATTGAAGAACCGGGAAAACAGCGATACCAAGGCTTCTGTTGAAGGGTTGAGTCCACGGCCAACACGGATAGCATCCCTATGCTCCGCCTCGACGGTGCAGAGCTGCTTCGACACGAGGGAAAGAGAATTAAGATCACTTCTCTTGGTAATCCTCTTGAGGATCTCTGCAAGCAGTGGCTCTGGGAGACCCTCCATCGAGTATCTCAGCTGCACAACTTGGACTGTCTCAAGACCCGGCTTGGCGCTGAAATAAAGATTCTATTATCAGAGTGGAACATAACAAGATAACCAATTAACAGCTGTAAGAACAAATGTAAAGGGAAACATCAGTGAAATATCAAACTTTTCAATGTGCTTATCTTCACAGTGAACAGTTACCAACTGCAGGCTAATATTTATATCATGGAACAGAAAAACGTTACAAGGGAAAATTAACCAGACGACCAAATCATATGAAATTGCTGCTCGGTGGGGGATTGGGTAGGGGATTTTCTAAAAGTACACCAATTAGAACAACAAGTCCACGAGATGATCGAACATCCACCTCCTGAATTCAACCCACGTATCTGGAAGGATCTAACCAATCAGATTTAGAGAGCGATTTCCAGACACTCCAAAACGGGTTTTACCAAAAATAAATAAATAAACCAGGCTCTTTCCTCTAGAATTTAACAGATATTCCAGACCCAAACGCGGTGGGCTAACTGCATCAGCAGAGCAATGTTGCTCGAGAAGGGGAGGGAATGGATCCAGACGTGTACCTCGGAGGAGCCGACGAACCAGGAAGGGAGGCGCCGGCCGGGAGGGGAGAGCTGGGCGGAAACGGCGGCGAACCTCCGCGGCGAGGTCGACAGCAGAACCCTCGCCTTCCTCGTGGCGTGGGTCGCTTTTGAGCGTCGGCCTCGCAGCACCAACAAAGGTGACTTGGGCTTTGGCCCGACTTGATGATAGGGCCTCGCAGCAGCAAGAATTACCATCCCTCAAAATGATAGGGCTTCGTCAAGCAGGAGGATTCATTATGACACGTGTGTTGGGAATGGAGCCACAACAAGCATATGGGAGACCAATTGGTTGCCTCGGGTTGGACCAATGCGGCCGATCACTTCACTAGTTACAAATCCTCCTGTGATGGTTTCTGAGCTGATCGATAACACAACAGCATCCTGGAAGGAAGATTTGATACGGGCCACGTTCTTACCATTTGACGTAGACACCATCCTGTCGATACCTTTGTGTACGAGGGTGGTAGATGATTTTTGGGCATGGTCCAGCAAGAGAAACGGCCGTTTCTCAGTGAAGTCGGCTTATCATATGATCATGAACACAAAGGAGCATAGAGAGAACTGGATGGATGTTAATGCAGGAAATTCAGCATCGAGCGCGACGCGCAAGGCATGGACGGATCTCTGCCCCATAAGGGCCCCATCCAAACTAAAGGTTTTCTTGTGGCGCCTGGCGCGACACTCGATGCCAATGGCGGACATTTTACATCATCGCCACATGTCGGATACACACTTGTGTAATTTGTGCCGATGCGAGGACTCATGGAGGCAATGCCCTGCTGAAATGTACCATGTCGAGATGCATTTGGGCCCCTGACGAGGCTCTGATAGATACGGTAAGCCAAAACCAGGAGATCGATGCAAAAAAACTGGCTGTTCTTGATGCACGACGAGCTACCAGAGAAGGATTTTGTCTTGCTGGTTGTCACGATCTGGGCTGTTTGGCAAACAAGGAGAAAAGCGATTTATGAAGATATCTTCCAGAGTCCTATGGCAACACATTTGTTCATCCAGTCTTACTTATCAGATATTTATGCCCTGGACAAGCCAAGCAACAACACAGGGGGTCAACCTATGGTCCGCCCTACGTGTTGGATTTCGCCTCCTGACGATTCCTTAAAGATCAATGTTGATGCTGCGATTGCACGGGGCCGAGGAGTTGCAGCAGCTATTTGCCGCAACAAAAAGGGAGTTTTTCAGGGGGCATCCGCCATTGTCCTCAGGAACATATCTGATCCTCCTACGATTGAAGCTTTAGCTATTCGGAAGGCACTAGCACTTGCCGAGGATCTCAATATCCAGAGCATACATGTTGCTGCATCAGATTGCAAGGTGGTGGTGGACGATATCAAGCAGAAGCATTTGGCAAGCTATGGAGCAATTTTACATGAAATAATTGATCGTAGTCATTCTTTTAGTTGTAATTCTGTTCACGAATTTAGGAGCTTGAATTTCAAGGCTCACAATTTAGCGAAGCATGTTTTACATCTGGGGGTGGGCCGTCATGTTTGGTTAGGACACCCCGGTGACCTTTCTTTCGTACCTGTAAACTTGAGCTCGGGTTAAATAAAGCTTCGTGAAATTGTCTCAAAAAAAAACTCCCCAAAAAAATCAAAAAGAGAAAAACAGCAAGAATTACCGACTACGCAAGAGAACGTCTCCACTTAAAAAAAACGCAAGAGAAAGTCATTCGGTTCAGGTCAACAGAGAGCTTGGAGCGAAATCCCGCCTTCTGAACATGACACTCGATTGAGTCTTTTAAGACCACGAATCCTTGCAAAGAATATAAAGAACCAAACCGGTTAACCAAAGGACTCCTACTTTGAGTACATTTTATATCATTAAAATATTTGATGCCAGACAAACACCGCTTTTAGGTTCGATTTTGCTGCCAGATAACTAATCAAAATTGGCTAGTGAAGAACGTGGAAACGCTGTAGGAGAGAAAGAAAGAAAGAAATCTCGCAAAGAAAAAGAAGTGAAATGCAGTACATGACAGGGTGGGAATCGCATTACCGAATTTTTGTCCTGTACTTTACTCATCAGCACTAGCCGAGACTCAGTAGAAGATTTTACGCGTTCTGGCCTGGGTGAAGTGGTGTGCAGTTTTCAGTTCACTCTTAGAAACTCGGTAGAAGCTTTTACGCGTTGCAACCATAAGCAGAAGACGGAGTGAAAGAAGTGGTACAGAGCTGCGAGTCTCTGTATGCTGCAACTCACTGCCCTCCAAGAAGCAGCATCAGCAGACGGGGTGAAAGAACTGGTTCAGAAGTCGGCACAACCAACCAACTGCAGTCCTTGCTCTCCGGGGGGAAGTCCCATCCAGCCCTTGTCTGCAACCGTTTTGGTAGTGCAGATTCAGACAGTTAGCTTTACACATTATTCAGGTTGTGCAGTGATGGATGGAACTCTGAGATCTGAAAGTAGTTGCCTCGGCCGGGGTCTTGTGCGGGCTGCAGTATGTATCACAGACCTCGGGGTGTTGCCTCGGGGATTCAAGGAGTTGCTCTCAGCCAGACCGGTTGACAAGAGTCTCAGCGCAGCAGCACATGGGCGGACGTGCGAGAGCAGAGAGGCCGCCGTACGTCCCCGACGTGCGCGTCGACCTGGACGGCGTCGTCTCGGTCGACGGCAGCCATGCGCGTCCTCCTGCGCCGGTCCATGGCGCCGCTCCCTCCTGATTGCCCCGGCGAGAGAGGATGACATCGCTTATGGCCCACGGAGGAGCATTGCGCGCGCGCTGCACTTGTCGCGGCAGCAGCATTGGGGCTGCTACTTGGTAAGGTCGACAGTCGCTCGTTTTTTTTTTTTGAGGTCGACAGTCGCTCGTTGAGCTCTCCGCACACCTTTGATCTTGATTTTCCTGGCGTCGAATCGGATCGGACCGGTACGTCGCGCGTGGGCAAGGCCTTCTTCCTCCTCTTGGGCTCACCAAACCTGAAACCGGGATCTTCAGCTTGGAGACGGGCCCCCTTTCCCCCTCTTGGTTGGGTTCAAGTGCTTCGCCATCCTCCTCGACAGCGCCTCAGGTGAGGTTCAGACTTGGTTAAGAAAATACTACTGTCCTCCCAACCATTGTTTTTTCTTTTCCCTTTAACTTGCTCAACAGCTTAAAGTGATCACAACACCTTGTCAGTGCCATCTGAACCTGTGAGAGCCCAGAAGCAGATACAACATATAGCCGCAGATGTCCTTCAGATCTATCGGATTCAGAAAAAGGAACAAGAACAAAAGCTGTCACCAGGGATCAGGCTGATACATTAACCACCACCTGTATAAACCTTCATTTAACACTAGTTTCCACAACACTACCTTTTTACATGCACGGCACAGGAGCTCCTAGAATATGCTCTCTCTCTCTTTTCTTTTCTTTTCTTTTTTGATTGACATAATTACTCTTTCGGTAGAGAGAGAATAACAAGATATTGGCATTAATGGAGGCCACGGCGCCATTAATGCCGGTAGGTGAGGAATCGCCTCCCCCTCGCTCCCCTTCGCGCTCCGCGTCATGCCCCATCTCCTCGCAGAAGTCGTGGTGGGGGAGAGGTTCCCAAATCGTTCCAAGTGGCCCGACATCTTCATGGAGATCCTGCGGCATGCGACGTTCGAGGAGCGCGCTCGCTTTGCGGGCGAGGACGGCGGGATGGAATACGAGTTCATCTTCTGGGCGATTCAGGAGGCGGAGTCGTCGGACCCGAGGCAGGCGGCGAGGTGGGCGCGCTTCAAGACAAGCTCACCGTCGAGGCTCAACATCCGCCCTCCTCCGGTGTTGCAGATCTCCCGCATCCCTCCAGAAGCTCTGCCGCCGGGGGCCGTCCTCCCCAGGATTCCTTGAAGCTGCCGCGACCCGGCGCATGGGCCTTGCAGGGTGCCCCCGCCCTGCAATGGCGCAGGAGGATCAGGGGTTCCACCTTGGAGCCTCCACCATGGCCGGGTGATCGCGGGGAAATTCCCCAAACAAAGGTACAAAACAATCAACCCAAATCTCGTTCATGTACTGTGCTAAATTCTCGATCTGAAGTTCAGTTGATTGAAGATTCCCGAATTGTTTTGGGTGGGGAAGTTAGTAGGCCTATTGTTTCTGATACAAATGGAAGGGTTGTCCCTTCGCTTAGAATTTCTAATTCTTCGTGTAATCCCGCAAAACTCCAAAACGCTCATGGTGCTTTGTCGCCGGCGACCCGTACGGATTCCGACGAGCTCGCTTCTGCGAGGACGGCGGGATGGTGTTTAAACCAAAAAATCGCTGCTGAAGGGACGACCCCCACCCCATCTCTGTTGATTCGTGGATGTGTGGTTGGGAGGAAAACGAACTTTCAAAAGGCGTCTTCTGAGTCAGTTCACGGGTTTGGGGAGGAGGTGGCGGATTTCTATGGCCAGCTTTGGGTTATCCCCTCCCCGACTCGCAGCCGCCGCCTACATAAGCAGAGGCAGGCTCCCCCAAACCCTAGCTATACCATCCCCAGATTGTTTTGGGTTAGGAAAGATTTGTTTCGATCTAAGAAGTTCTCGATCCAAGACTGCTTTCCGGTTGCTTCTGTTTGTCCTTTCGACCCCATCCCTACCACTTTTAAACTCTCTGCTGAGGCACCGGGATTTCCTAGATCGTTCGTTGAAGTTGTGAGGAGAGGGATGGAGAATCGGGGTCAGATGCTGCAGAAGAATCGCCGGCCGCCGTCGGGGAAGAAACCCAACCCCCAAGATGGGAAATCCACTGCCTCTTCCTCGGCCAACATCGGGAAGTCAGGCCCGCATGGAGCGGTCAAAACAAACCAGGGGATCCAGACTCCAATTGTCCCTCCGACGGCTACTGCCCCACCACCCCCTCCCCCCCCCCTCCAGTGGTGCAGATCCTTGATCCCAAATACAAGGATTTGATTTGCTTCAACTGCAGCTGGCCTGGGCATTACGTGGGGAATTGTGTGGAGGCAAAAAATGCTTTATCTGTGCTGGAAATCACAACGTCAACAACTGTGCTGCCTGGACGAAACCACAACCTGCTGCCACTTACCTCGGCAGTGCTGCTTCTGGGCTAGGTTTTTACCATGTTGAAGTTCCTATGGCAGCTGAATCCAGCTGGTTAACTACAAGAACTGTGATGTGAAGGAAATATGCCCTAGAGGCAATAATAAAGTTATTATTTATTTCCTCATATCATGATAAATGTTTATTATTCATGCTAGAATTGTATTAACCGGAAAAATGATACATGTGTGAATACATAGACAAACATATAGTCACTAGTATGCCTCTACTTGACTAGCTCATTAATCAAAGATGGTTATGTTTCCTAAACCATAGACATGTGTTGTTATTTGATTAATGGGATCACATCATTAGGAGAATGATGTGATTGACATGACCCATTCCGTTAGCCTAGCACTTGATCGTTTAGTATATTGCTATTGCTTTCTTCATGACTTATACATGTTCCGTAACTATGAGATTATGCAACTCCGTTTACGGAGGAACACTTTGGTGCTACCAAACGTCACAACGTAATCGGGTGATTATAAAGGAGTACTACAGGTGTCTCCAAAGGTACATGTTGGGTTGGCGATTTCGAGATTAGGTTTTGTCACTCCGATTGTCGGAGAGGTATCTCTGGGCCCTCTCGGTAATACACATCACATAAGCCTTGCAAGCATTGCAACTAATAAGTTAGTTGCGAGATGATGTATTACGGAACGAGTAAAGAGACTTGCCGGTAACGAGATTGAACTAGGTATTGGATACCGACGATCGAATCTCGGGCAAGTAACATACCGATGACAAAGGAACAACGATGTCGTTATGCGGTTTGACCGATAAAGATCTTCAGTAGAATATGTAGGAACCAATATGGGCATCCAGGTTCGCTATTGGTTATTGACCGAGAATAGTTCTAGGTCATGTCTACATAGTTCTCGAACCCGTAGGGTCCGCACGCTTAACGTTACGATGACAGTTTTATTATGAGTTTATAAGTTTTGATGTACCGAAGTTTGTTCGGAGTCCCGGATGTGATCACGGACATGACGAGGAGTCTCGAAATGGTCGAGACATAAAGATTGATATATTGGAAGCCTATATTTGATATCGGAATGGTTCGGGTGAAATCGGATTTTACGGAACACCGGGGTTACGGAACCTCCGGGGATAATGGGCCTTAGTGGGCCATGAGGGAGAAGAGGAGGGCGGCCAGGGGGCAGGGCGCGCCCCTCCCCTAGTCCGAATAGGACAGGAGGGGGGGCGCCCTTCCTCTTTCCCTCCCCTTTCCTTCTCCAACAAGGCAGAGGGGAGTCCTACTCCGGTGGGAGTAGGACTCCTCCAGCGCACTGCCCTTGGGGGCCGGCCGCACCCCCTCCTCCTTTATATACGGGGCAGGGAGCACCCCATAAGACACACAAGTTGATCTACGGATCGTTCCTTAGCCGCAGCGGTGCCCCCTCCACCATATTCCACCTCGGTCATATCGTCGCGGAGTTTAGGCGAAGCCCTGCGCCGGTAGAGCATCATCATCGCCACCACGCCGTCAGGTCGACGGAACTCATCCCCGACGCCGCTGGATCGGAGCCCGGGATCGCCATCGAGCTGAACGTGTGCTGAACTCGGAGGTGCCGACGCTCGGTACTTGGATCGGTCGGATCGTGAAGACGACGACTACATAAACCGCGTTGTCATAACACTTCCGCTTACGGTCTACGAGGGTACGTGGACAATACTCTCCCCTCTCGTTGCTATGCCATCACCATGATCTTGCGTGTGCGTAGGAATTTTTTTGAAATTACTACGTTCCCCAACAAATGGCATCCGAGCCTGGTTTTATGCGTTGATGTTATATGCACGAGTAGAACACAAGTGAGTTGTGGGCGATACAAGTCATACTGCTTACCAGCATGTCATACTTTGGTTCGACGGTATTGTGAGATGAAGCGGCCGGACCGACATTACGCCAGACGCTTACGCGAGACTGGTTTCACCGCCGCGAGCACTCGTTGCTTAAAGGTGATGGCGGGTGTCTGCTCTCTCACTTTAGTTGAACCGAGTGTGGCTACGCCCGGTCCTTGCGAAGGTTAAAACAGCACCAACTTGACAAACTATCATTGTGGTTTTGATGCGAGGTAAGAACGGTTCTTGCTCAGCCCGTAGCAGCCACGTAAAACTTGCAACAACAAAGTAGAGGACGCCTAACTTGTTTTTGCAGGGCATGTTGTGATGTGATATGGTCAAGACGTGATGCTATATTTTATTGTATGAGATGATCATGTTTTGTAACCGAAGTTATCGGCAATCGGCAGGAGCCATATGGTTGCCGCTTATTGTATGAAATGCAAGCGCCATGTAATTGCTTTACTTTATCACTAAGCGGTAGCGATAGTCGAGAAGCAATAGTTGGCGAGACGACAACGATGCTACGATGGAGATCAAGGTGTCGCTACCGGTGACGATGGTGATCACGACGGTGCTTCGGAGATGGAGATCACAAGCACAAGATGATGATGGCTATATCATATCACTTATATTGATTGCATGTGATGTTTATCCTTTATGCATCTTATCTTGCTTTGATTGACGGTAGCATTTTAAGATGATCTCTCACTAAAAATTATCAAGACGTGTTCTCCCTGAGTATGCACCGTTGCCAAAGTTCGTCGTGCCCAGACACCACGTGATGATCGGGTGTGATAAGCTCTACGTCCATCAAGAACGGGTGCAAGCCAGTTTTGCACACGCAGAATACTCACGTTAAACTTGACGAGCCTAGCATATGCAGATATGGCCTCGGAACACGGAGACTGAAAGGTCGAGCGTGAATCATATAGTAGATATGATCAACATAGTGATGTTCACCATTGAAAACTACTCCATCTCACGTGATGATCGGTTATGGTTTAGTTGATTTGGATCACGTGATCACTTAGATGACTAGAGAGATGTCTGTCTAAGTGGGAGTTCTTAGGTAATATGATTAATTGAACTTAAATTTATCATGAACTTAGTACCTGATAGTATTTTGATTATCTATGTTTGTAGATAGATGGCTCGTCTTTGTTGTTCCGTTGAATTTTAATGCATTCCTTGAGAAAGCAAAGTTGAAAGATGATGGTAGCAATTACACGGACTGGGTCCGAATTTGAGGATTATCCTCATTGCTGCACAAAAGAATTACGTCTGGAAGCACCGCTGGGTGCCAGGCTCTCTTGCAGAGCAACGCCGAAGTTGTGAACGTCTGGCGAGCAAAAGCGATGACTACTCTATAGTTCAAGTGTGCCATGCTTTACGGCTTAGAACCGAGTCTTCAACGACGTTTTGAACGTCATGGAGCATATGAGATGTTCCAAGAGTTGAAGTTAATATTTCAAGCAAATGCCCGGATTGAGAGATATGAAGTCTCCAATAAGTTCTATAGCTGCAAGATGGAGGAGAATAGTTCACAAGTGAGCATATACTCAAAATGTCCGGGTATAATAATCACTTGATTCAACCGGGAGTTAATCTTCCGGATGATAGTGTCATTGATGAATTCTCCAATCACGCCACCAAGCTACAAGAGCTTCATGATGAACTATAATATGCAAGGGATGAACAAAACAATTCCCGAGCTCTTCGCAATGCTAAAAGCTGCGGAGGTAGAAATCAAGAAGGAGCATCAAGTGTTGATGGTCAACAAGACCACTAGTTTCAAGAAAAAGGGCAAAGGGAAGAAGAAGGGGAACTTCAAAAAGAACAGCAAGCAAGTTGCTGCTCAAGAGAAGAAACCCAAGTCTGTACCTAAGCCTGAAACTGAGTGTTTCTACTACAAGAAAACTGGTCACTGGAAGCGGAACTGCCCCAAGTATTTGGCGGATAAGAAGGATGGCAAGGTGAACAAAGGTATATGTGATATACATGTTATTGATGTGTACCTTACTAGAGCTCGTAGTAGCACCGGGTATTTGATCTGGTTCATTGCTAATATTTGCAACTCAAAACAGGGACTACGAGAATAAGCGAGCATCGCCAAGGACGAGGTGACGATGCGCGCGTGGGAAGCGGTTCCAAATTCGATGTGATCGCGGTCGGCACGCTACCTCTACATCTACCTTCGGGATTAGTTTTAGACCTAAATAATTGTTATTTGGTGCCAGCGTTGAGCATGAACATTATATCTGGATCTTGTTTGATGCGAGACGGTTATTCATTTAAATCAGAGAATAATGGTTGTTCTATTTATATGAGTAATATCTTTTATGGTCATGCACCCTTGAAGAGTGGTCTATTTTTATTAAATCTCGATAGTAGTGATACACATATTCATAATGTCGAAGCCAAAAGATGCAGAGTTAATAATGATAGTGCAACTTATTTGTGGCACTGCCGTTTAGGTCATATCAGTGTAAAGCGCATGAAGAAACTCCATACTGATGGACTTTTGGAACCACTTGATTATGAATCACTTGGTACTTGCGAACCATGCCTCATAGGCAAGATGACTAAAACACTGTTCTCCGGTTCTATGGAGAGAGCAACAGATTTGTTGGAAATCATACATACAGATGTATGTGGTCCCATGAATGTTGAAGCTCGTGGCGGATATCGTTATTTTCTCACCTTCACAGATGATTTAAGCAGATATGGGTATATCTTCTTAATGAAGCATAAATCTGAAACATTTGAAAAGTTCAAAGAATTTCAGAGTGAAGTTGAAAATCATCGTAACAAGAAAATAAAATTTCTACGATCTGATCATGGAGGAGAATATTTGAGTTACGAGTTTGGTCTACATTTGAAACAATGCGGAATAGTTTAGCAACTAACGCCACACCGAACACCACAGCGTAATGGTGTGTCCGAACGTCAGAATGTCGTACTTTACTAGATATGGTGCGGTCTATGATGTCTCTTACCGATTTACCGCTATCGTTTTGGGGTTATGCTTTAGAGGCGGCCGCATTCACGTTAAATAGGGCACCATCAAAATCCGTTGAGACGACTCCTTATGAACTATGGTTTGGCAAGAAACCAAAGTTGTCGTTTCTGAAAGTTTGGGGCTGCGATGCTTATGTGAAAAACTTCAACCTGATAAGCTTGAACCCAAATCGGAAAAATGTGTCTTCATAGGATACCCAAAGGAGACAGTTGGGTACACCTTCTATCACAGATCCGAAGGCAAGACATTCGTTGCTAAGAATGGATCCTTTCTAGAGAAGGAGTTTCTCTCGAAGGAAGTGAGTGGGAGAAAAGTAGAACTTGATGAGGTAACAGTACCAGCTCCCTTATTGGAAAATGGTTCATCACAGAAATCGGTTCCTGTGACACCTACACCAATTAGTGAGGAAGTTAATGATGATGATCATGAAACTTCAGATCAAGTTTCTACTGAACTACGTAGGTCAACTAGAGTAAGATCCGCACCAGAGTGGTACGGTAATCCTATTCTGGAAGTCATGTTACTTGACCATGGTGAACCTACAAACTATGAGGAAGCGATGGTGAGCCCAGATTCCGCAAAATGGCTGGAAGCCATGAAATCTGAGATGGAATCCATGTATGAGAACAAAGTATGGACTTTGGTTGACTTGCCCGATGATCGGCAATCCATTGAGAATAAATGGATCTTTAAGAAGAAGACTGACGCTGATGGTAATGTAACTGTCTATAAAGCTCGACTTGTTGCGAAAGGTTTTCAACAAGTTCAAGGGGTTGACTACGATGAGAATTTCTCACCCGTAGCGATGCTTAAGTCTGTCAGAATCATGTTAGCAATTGCTGCATTTTATGATTATGAAATTTGGCAAATGGATGTCAAAACTGCATTCTTGAATGGATTTCTAGAAGAAGAGTTGTATATGATGCAACCAGAAGGTTTTGTTGATCCAAAAGGTGCTAACAAAGTGTGCAAGCTCCAATGATCAATTTATGGTCAGTGCAAGCCTCTCGGAGTTGGAATACACGCTTTGATAGTGTGATCAAAGCATATGGTTTTATATGAGACTTTTGGAGAAGCCTTGTATTTACAAGAAAGTGAGTGGGTGCTCAGTAGCATTTCGATATTATATGTGGACGACATATTATTAATTGGAAATGATATAGAATTTCTGGATAGCATAAAAGGATACTTGAATAAAAGTTTTTCAATGAAAGACCTCGGTGAAGCTGCTTACATATTGGGCATCAAGATCTATAGAGATAGATCAAGACGCTTAATTGGACTTTCACAAAGCACATACCTTGATAAAATTTTGTAAAAGTTCAAAATGGATCAGGCAAAGAAAGGATTTTTACTGTGTTACAAGGTGTGAAATTGAGTCGACTCAATGCCCGACCACAACAGAAGATAGAGAGAAAATGAAAGATGTTCCTATGCTTCAGCCATAGGCTCTATCATGTATGCAATCTGTGTACCAGACTGACGTATGCTTAGCAATAAGCTTGGCAGGAAGGTACCAAAGTAATCCAGAGTGGATCATCGGACAGCGGTCAAGAACATCCTAAAATACGAAAAGGACTAAGGATATGTTTCTCGATATGGAGGTGACAAAGAGCTAGTCATAAATGGTTACGTCGATGCAAGCTTTGACATCGATCCGGACGATTCTAAATCGCAAACCGGATCGTTTTTTATTAAATGGTGGAGCTGTCGGTTGGTGCAGTTCTAAACAAAGCGTCGTGGCGGGATCTACATGTGAAGCGGAGTACATAGCTGCTTCGAAGCAGCAAATGAAGGAGTCTGGATGAAAGAGTTCATTTCGATCTAGGTGTCATACCTAGTGCATCGGGACCAATGAAGATCTTCTGTGACAATCTTGGTGCAATTGCCTTGGCAAAGGAATCCAGATTTCACAAGAGGACCAAGCATATCAAGAGACGCTTCAATTCCATCCGGGACCAAGTCCGGTGGGAGACATAGAGATTTGCAAGATACATACGGATCTGAATGTTGCAGACCGTTGACTAAGCCTCTTCCACGAGCAAAACATGATCAGCACCAAGACTCCATGGGTGTTAGAATCATTCTGTGTAATCTAGATTATTGACTCTAGTGCAAGTGGGAGACTGAAGGAAATATGCCCTAGAGGCAATAATAAAGTTATTATTTATTTCCTCATATCATGATAAATGTTTATTATTCATGCTAGAATTGTATTAACCGGAAACATGATACATGTGTGAATACATAGACAAAGATATAGTCACTAGTATGCCTCTACTTGACTAGCTCATTAATCAAAGATGGTTATGTTTCCTAAACCATAGACATGTGTTGTTATTTGATTAATGGGATCACATCATTAGGAGAATGATGTGATTGACATGACCCATTCCGTTAGCCTAGCACTTGATCGCTTAGTATATTGCTATTGCTTTCTTCATGACTTATACATGTTCCGTAACTATGAGATTATGCAACTCCTGTTTACGGAGGAACACTTTGGTGCTACCAAACGTCACAACGTAATCGGGTGATTATAAAGGAGTACTACAGGTGTCTCCAAAGGTACATGTTGGGTTGGCGTATTTGAGATTAGGTTTTGTCACTCCGATTGTCGGAGAGGTATCTCTGGGCCTCTCGGTAATACACATCACATAAGCCTTGCAAGCATTGCAACTAATAAGTTAGTTGCGAGATGATGTATTACGGAACGAGTAAAGAGACTTGCCGGTAACGAGATTGAACTAGGTATTGGATACCGACGATCGAATCTCGGGCAAGTAACATACCGATGACAAAGGGAACAACGTATGTCGTGATGCCGTTTGACCGATAAAGATCTTCGTAGAATATGTAGGAACCAATATGGGCATCCAGGTTCAGCTATTGGTTATTGACCTAGAATAGTTCTAGGTCATGTCTACATAGTTCTCGAACCCGTAGGGTCCGCACGCTTAACGTTACGATGACAGTTTTATTATGAGTTTATAAGTTTTGATGTACCGAAGTTTGTTCGGAGTCCCGGATGTGATCACGGACATGACGAGGAGTCTGGAAATGGTCGAGACATAAAGATTGATATATTGGAAGCCTATATTTGGATATCGGAATGGTTCGGGTGAAATCGGATTTTACCGAACACCGGGGTTACGGAACCTCCCGGGGATAATGGGCCTTAGTGGGCCATGAGGGAGAAGAGGAGGGCCGGCCAGGGCAGGCGCGCCCTCCACCCCTAGTCCGAATAGGACAAGGAGGGGGCGCCCCTTCCTCTTTCCCTCCCCCTTTCCTTCTCCAACAAGGCAGGGGGAGTCCTACTCCGGTGGGAGTAGGACTCCTCCAGCGCACCCCTTGGGGCGGCCGCACCTCCCCCTCCCTCCTTTATATACGGGGGCAGGGGAGCACCCCATAAGACACACAAGTTGATCTACGGATCGTTCCTTAGCCGTGTGCGGTGCCCCCCTCCACCATATTCCACCTCGGTCATATCGTCGCAGAGTTTAGGCGAAGCCTGCGCGGTAGAGCATCATCATCGCCACCACGCCGTCGTCTTGTGGAACTCATCCCCGACGCTTTGCTGGATCGGAGCCCGGGGATCGTCATCGAGCTGAACGTGTGCTGAACTCGGAGGTGCCATACGTTCGGTACTTGGATCGGTCGGATCGTGAAGACGTACGACTACATCAACCGCGTTGTCATAACGCTTCGCCACGGTCTCACGAGGGTACGTGGATAATACTCTCCCCTCTCGTTGCTATGCCATCACCATGATCTTGCGTGTGCGTAGGAATTTTTTTTGAAATTACTACGTTCCCCAACATGATGTTCTCAAGGTGGTTAAGGGAGAGGTTTCTGCCTCAGATCTGCTAACTCAGTTAAATGGGATCTTTTGCAAGAACAAAGAGTGGCCATGGCAAATCAGAGAGTTGGAGAACAAGAAGTTCCTGCTGAGATTTCCCCCTTGGAAAAATGTAGATGATCTAATTGAATTTCCTCCATTTGAGTTGCCAATTGCCGGGGTATCTGTCAAAATATGTGAGTGGGAAGGAATGTTAGATAAGTTTGGAGCATTGACTTAGGCCTGGGTACAGATTGAAGGAATTCCACCTAGGTGGTGCGTGAAAGTGCGTTATATCGACTAGAGGGGGGTGAATAGGCGATTTTTATGAATTCTTCACTGAGGAATTTGCCGGTGAGGAAATTCCTTAGCGAAGAACTACTTGCAGCGGAATAAGTACTCAAGAGTAAGCATAACAGAATACAAGCATGGTCATCATGATGAAATGAAGACAAGCACAGAGTACAGAAAGCGTAATCACAGGATAACACAAGATGAAGACAAACAGACTGAAGAAATTGAACTGAGGAAATTGAGAAAGTCTTCAGTCAAAGTCTTCAAACACAGATATGAACAAACACTCAACACAGTAATGAGGAAATGAAAGAGTTGAGGAAATAGAACTAGTAAGGTTGGTGAAGACAATGATTTGGTAGACCAGTTCCAACTGATGTCTCAGTTGTACGTCTGGTTGGAGCGGCTGAGTATTTAAACTCGAGGACACACAGTCCCGGACACCCAGTCGCTGAGCACGCAGCTCAGGACACCAAGTCCTCACCGTATTCTCCTTGAACTAAGGTCACACAGACCTCGTCCAATCACTCGTGGTAAGTCTTCAGGCGACTTCCAAACCTTCACAGACTCGGTCACTCGGCGATCCACAATTCCTCTTGGATGCTCTAGACCATAACGCCTAACCGTCTGGAAGAAGCATAGTCTTCAAAGGTAACAAGCGTCGGATCCACGCAGGATCAATCTCTTCAGTGATGCTCAATCACTTTGGGTTTGTAGGTGTTTGGTTTTGGGTTTTCCTCACTCGATGATTTTCGCTCAAAGTCCTCGGAGGATGGGATGCTCTCAAATGACAAATGTCAGTTTCTCTCGGAGCAGCCAACCAACTAGTGGTTGTAGGGGGGCGGCTATTTATAGCCTAGGGAGTAGCCCGACATGATAAGACATAAATGCCCTTCAATGATATTGACCGTTAGGTGGATAAGATATTTTGGGACAGCTGGCGCAAGAAGACAAGAACGGTCGGAAATTTGACTCTCAAATTCCTCGGGGCTATCACGTTCCTCCTTTGTGTAGGCAATCCGCCTTTGGCGAATTCCTAACTCCTCGGTCCAGGACAAATTCCTCGTGACTGTAAGAACTTCGTCTCTCACATCAAGAAATTGACTGAACTGTATGAGATTTCTAAAGGCTTCACTCAAGGGATTGGTAGGTATAGGATTTTGAGTTGAGCATCACATGGAAATTTTTCCTTAGTATTTCCTCGACCCCTTTAACAAAGACAGTGTTTCCTATGACTCAAGAAAGAGAAAACGAAACTTGAAAACAAAAGTCTTCACGCTTCATGTTCCTCAAATGAATACCAAGTCTTTAAGGTCACACCAATTTCTTCAGTTTCAAAGTCTTCAGAAAGTCTTCAGAATACCAAAGTCTTCAGTCGAAGAACTTCATTTTTAGGGTCGACTTTCTCTGTAAATATCAAACTCCTCATAGACTTATAGACCTGTGTACACTCATAAACACATTAGTCACTTAACCTATAAGTCTTCAATACACCAAAATCACTAAGGGGCACTAGATGCACTTACAATCTCCCCCTTTTTGGTGATTGATGACAATATAGGTTAAGTTTTCAACGGGGATAAACATATGAAGTGTAAATACTGATATTAAGGAATTTGATTGCAAGATATAGAAGAACTCCCCCTGAAGATGTGCATAGTGAGGAATTTGCTTTTGAGGCAATGCACATTTGAAGAGTTGAATCATGGAGATCTCCCCTATATCTTGTAATTCATACACGCATTTGACATATAATATGAAGAATTTGAAATGCATGATGAAATATGGTGGTGATGTGATTCAGCATGCGTGTATTAACATATAATGAGGAAAAAGCATGCAGAGGAACACATCAAAAGTATCAGAGCACCATCGGGTTTAAGATTACAACTCGATCCAATAAAAGTTTCAGAAGAGCGAGAGTTGTAACTTAGCGGAAAAAAACGCCCATAACGCCCATATAATAGACCCGCTTGAAGACTAACTCAACTTTCTCCCCCTTTGTCATCGAATGACCAAAAGGATCGAAACTGAGGACTA
This sequence comes from Aegilops longissima, assembly GCA_021605205.1. Lineage (NCBI taxonomy): Eukaryota > Viridiplantae > Streptophyta > Magnoliopsida > Poales > Poaceae > Aegilops > Aegilops longissima. Next base: position 572,173,893 of record CM038681.1, read on the forward strand.
ACGCCCCTGAAGAATATCAAGTTGATGGAGGAGCCCGGCGTTATCGGGTCGGTTGTCGTAGTAGGGCCTGCCGCAGTGTCGTCCAAGTCTTCATTTTCATCAGTGTCGCGCGATGAAGAATAGGAGCTGGCCACCAAGGAAGGAACCTTGACCTTCTTGTATTTCTTCGGTGGAGGTGCAGACTAGTCAAATTCTTCCTTCAGACCCATTTTCTTCAGATCTTCTTTGCTATAGACATGAGACAGAACAGCCCAGGTACGGTTGAAGGTTTCATGGAGGTAGTATTGGTTTCTCTTCACTGCATTGTGTGTTGAGGTCATGTTGTGAAGAATTGAACCAAACTGACGCTTGACCCAGTTATGATTGCGATCAACCTTCTGATGAAGACTGAGGAGTAACTCACGATCAGTCATCACCTGGGTGCTGTGGCTTGAGGATTTTGCTTGGCAGAGTTGTTGGAGGCAGAGTCATGTGTGGCAGAGTCATCATTGGTGGAGTAGGATGCAGCCTTGCGAATTTGACCATCCAATGGACGAATGCCTTCATCTATCACAGCAGTTGCCTTGCCTTTGTCATCAGCTGAGGAAAAGATCCGTTTGAGGACTTCAATCGGAGGCAAGTAGCTGCAGTGGTTCAGAGTATCAGCCTTGTAATTGAGTGGAGACCTTGTCCTGATGAACCTCATAATCCATGGTGCATAAGGCTTCAGCTCAAAAGGTGACATAGCAACATTGGCCAGAGTCCTCATGAAGAAATCATGGAAGTTGACGGGAACGCCATGAATGATATTGAAAAGAAGATTCTTCATGATGCCAACAACTTCTTCAACATTTGAGTCGTGGCCTTTGATAGGACTCATTGTCTTCGTCAGAATGCGATAGACAGTCCGAGGCACATGCAGTAATTCCTTGACGAGGAATTTGGTTCGAGGGGCCTGCCCTGGCTTCAAAGGCTTCATCAGCACTTGCATGTAATGATTTGTAAGCTCAGTTCATTGTAGACATAACGAGCACCTTCAAGGGGAGGACTGAGTGGGAGGGCACGAAGCAATTCAGTTGCTGGTGCTTTGTAGTGAGTATTTTCTGACATCCAGTCCAGCACCCATGAGTTCACATCTTCAGAATTTCCTGTGATGTGCAGCGTCGCATAGAATTGAAGAATGAGCTCTTCATTCCAATCACATATGTCAGTGCAGAAATTTAGCAATCCAGCATCGTGAAGAACACTGAGGACTGGCTCGAAGCCCGGCAGAGATTCCATGTCCACGTGAGGAATGTGTGCATGATCGAAGACTTTGTCTTTGTTGAATAGCACTAAGGAATAGAAATTGGCTTGACTAGCAATCCAGAAACGCCTCTTCCTTATGCGAGCAGAGTCATATGGGTTGTAGTCAGTAAAGAACACATGCTCGCCGAAGAAATCTTCAGCCTTGAACTTTTGCTTGCTTGAGAATGGATCCTTTGGTTTGGGCAGAGGAGTGTCAGTGAGTTGCATCACAACCTCAGGAATCGCAATCTCAGGTTCTTCAGGCTGAGGAATTTTTGGTTCCTCTTTAGTGGCAGTCTGCATGTTCAAAGGATCAGCAGCAACAGTTTCTTCAGCACTAGTGGCTGGAATTTCTTCATGCATATGCGAGGTGGGGTGAGTTTCTTTAGAGCCCATTTGAACGGTTGGTGCAGGGGACTGAGGTATTTGTTGTAGTGGGGTGAAGAGTGGAGAATTGGGGTGCTGACTTTCCCAAAAGTCATCATTCATCACTGGCGTAGTGCATCCAATATCCACGTCTTCATCTTCAATTTCTTCAACGCCAGCCTCTTCAGCTGTGAACTGAGGCATTGGCGAGGAAACAACTGGCGTTGAAGGGATCACATCCATTTCAATTTCTTCATCAATCTGCTCTGACAAAGCAGCAGAATGATTTTCTTCATCAGATCCGCTAGGGATCACATATTCTTCACCAAAAGGAACAAGGTCCTTTGATGGCATGGTTGATATCGGAATAGCATCAATGGGATTCTCAAACAAGCTGGTCATAGGCTTCATTTTCTTCGGAGCTGAAGAATCTGAAGCAGTTGATGCTTTCCTTTTCTTCACTGCAGCTCGCTCTGCAGCCTTGGTCTTCTTCACATCTGATGCAGATGGAAGGATAGGAGTTGGTGTAGGCGCAGGAGGAGCTGAGGAATCTGGTTGATTTGCCTCAGGCGCAACTGATGCAGTTGCCCTGACTTCTTCATTTTCTTCAGGCGCACCACTAGTGGATGCCCTGGCAGTTTCTTCAGCGGCTGGAATGGAGTCATCATCCCTGGAACTAGCATTTTCTTCAGCAGTCTGAAAGTCATCAGCGGTGCTGGCATGTTCTTCAGTAGGCTGAGCAGAGGCTTCTGAGGAACTTCCTATTGCGTTGGAGCTGCAACATTGGTGAACTTCTCAGTCAGTTTAACAAACCTGACTTTGGCTCCTTGCCAATCAGCATAGTATGCATTGAAGTTATCGCTGAGGGCTTTGATTTTAGACTGAATTTTGATGACTTCATCAGTTGTCATTTTGACAACGTTTTTCCTCAGGAACTTCTCTTTCCTGAACTGAGCCTTCTTGATCTGTCTGGCCTTCTCAAATTTCCATTTCTCTTCAGAGATGAAATGGGTCAGCATGTGACTTTGGCCAGGAGTCAAATGAAAATCAGGCATAGGGGTGTCTGGATCCTTCTGCCAGAGATCAATGTAATCGAGGATCATCTTAGGATCCAAAAGCAGTGGCACAGGTGTGCCTTTGGTTCTAGCAGCCCTTTCTTGTCTGTCTCTGATGATTTCTGCAAGTTCATCATCATCAGCTTCATCGTAAGATGGCACTTGGAAGGCAACCTGTTTCTTCTTCGGACTTGGCCGAGGACCTCGTCCAGCCGTTGCCTTTGTCTTCAGCAGAGTGGGGCCCGATGAAGAATTTGGTGCAGCTGAGGAACTCGCCGAGACACCAGAGGCAATAGAGATGCATGCAGTCCATTGGCACGTGGCCAGATGCATAGGTGCTGAGGACTTTGCCGGAGCAGCTGAGGACTTTGGAGGAGGAGCTGAGGATTTTGGAGGAGCAGGAGCAGCATGAGGAACTGGCCGTGAGGGCTTTGAAGATTCTGGTCGTGAGGGCATTGCTGAGGAACTTGGCCGTGAGGGCACAGTTGGTGAAGCACTTGGCTTGTGCGCGGGCTTCTTTGCCATTGATTTCCTAGGCTTGACAGAGGCCTTAGTGGCAGCAGCAGCAAAGTCTTCATTGAATTTCCTCACTGCTTCTTTGGCTTGTCTTGCCAACTTGGCTTGGCGCTTGGCCCATTCTTGGGAAAATCCTCACCACGCTTGATCTTTGGTGGGGTCACTTCTTGGCCAGTGCCAATGGAGCTCTTGGGCATGGAGGATTAAGAGCGAATTTCTTCATATACTTTGGAGTTACATACTGTACTCCTCCATTCTCTTGCCCATCTTCTTTCAATCCTCTGTATCGCACCTTGCGCTGATTTTTGTTCTCCTTTCGAACTTGGCCTCATCAGGTGTGCAATAGTCAGCATAGATGTCCTCAGGTATTTCAAAAGCAGTCATGACCTCGGGCCTCTTTCCTCCTTTCGTGGCTTCTTACCGTCGCCATATTCTTCAATTGAGGAATTTGAACAATCGAATTCTCCAAGAAGTATGCAACTTTTCTTCAAGGAACGCTGCAAATGAGTTAAGTTGATGAGAACCTAGTGATTCAGCAGCGGACATGAGTACCTGTAAACAGAGTATACTTGCGAGGAATTTGGAGAGGTCATATGCGTTCTCAGAAGGTTTTTCAAAAAAGAACAAGTTTGAGGAATTTGACCAGATGAGCCTTGAAGAATTTCACTAAGCGTTCTTTGTCTTAGGTTCCAGAGTTGTATAGATCGAGGATCCACACAATTGAGGAATCTTGAAGAAAAATGATGCTTAGAGAAATGAATCAAGAATAGATGACAAGTGAGGTGTTTTATGTGTGAGGATTTGAAGAATAAAACACCTTCGAAGATTTTGTAGAGAAAATTTGAATCAAAGAGGGCAGTAAAAGTAACTTTTAATTACCCTGGATGAAGAACACGACGAACTGAGAAGTGTAGATTTGAAGCTCGTCTGTTCAGATCTTCCATGCCCTAACTCGGCGGAGGAAGACAACTACGGCGGCGGTGGAGTGAAGATTTCCGCGACCGGCGCGAGTACGACGGCGACGAGGTCGAGGCAGTGAAGCTCTTCCTCACCGGCGACGATGGAGTAGCGGCGGCGCTAGGGTTTGAGAAGCTCGAGTGGGAGAGAGAGCGGTCGAGCGGAGTAAAGGAAGTGAGGAAGGGGAGAAGGGGTATTTATAGTCGCAGTGAAAAACTATTCGCCCGAAGATTTAGGACGAACGTGCCCCTGACCCTTCTCATTCGCTTGACATGTGTCACCCACGTACTGAAAAGTGGAGATCGTGTTAGATCGTGGGTGAATAGATAAGTCTATCGTAGGAAGCGGAACGGTTTGAGCGGCAAAGCCGGAAATTTGGATAAGATTAGTTTTAAAGTTCCGTTCGCAATTTCTTCAGCTGACAAGGACACAGTGAAGATTTTGAACGAGTTTCAATTAGAACGCACATGAAGAATTTGTGAATAGATTGGGTTGAGTATAGCATAGAGGGGGAAGGGTCCGATCACATTCACTTAGCAGAAAATGCAACTTGAAGAAATAGCCATAAGTGAATGCTGTAGAGGACATAAACCCATATATATAGAAGAAAAACGACGGAAATAGTGAAGATTTTGCAAAGTTGAAGAATTTGAAAAACTGAGGAAAAACTCAAATTAAAGATTTTCAACTTTGGTGATGGCGTGACCCACCGTATAAGAATGATGATTTCAGACACCGCGTACAATTGTCGTAGGGTTCTGAGAATCAAATTCTTCATTAATTTCTTCACACTTAGAGTGTTGTTCTTCATTGACTGAAGAAAACCGTTTCTTCATGTGTTGCACATCTAAGTCATCAATTTTGCATAAGTGTTAGAATGAGTGTCCTTTTCAAAGAACATTCGGAGATTCTAAGATATTTAGCTCACACCGCAACTTGCTAAATCTCTTCTCATCCAAGGCTTTGTGAAGATATCGGCTAGCTGTTCTTCAGTCTTCACATGCTCGATGGAGATGTCGCCCTTCAACACATGATCACGAATCTGAATGTGCTTTGTCTTCGAGTGCTGAACTGGGTTGTGAGCAATCTTGATGGCACTCTCATTGTCACAATAGAGAGGCACATTCTTCACATTGATGCCGTAGTCCTTGAGAGTTTGCTTCATCCACAACAATTGAGCATAGCAAGAACCAGCAACAATGTACTCAGCTTCCGCAGTAGACAGTGATACGCAGTTCTGTTTCTTCGAGGACCAACAGGCCAAAGATCGTCCGAGGAAATGACAAGTACCAGATGTTGACTTGCGGTCCACACGATCACCAGCATAGTCAGAGTCAGAATATCCAATGAGGTCAAAAGCAGAGCCCTTGGGGCACCATAATCCTAGTGTTGGTGTGTGAGCTAGATATCGAAGAATATGCTTCACAGCCTTATGGTGTGATTCCTTCGGTGTAGCTTGAAATCGGGCACACATGCAAACACTAAGCATTATATCTGGCCTAGATGCACATAAGTACAATAAAGAACAAATCATGGAGCGGTATACCTTGTGATCGAAGTCAATACCATTTTCATCAGTGCATAGATGGCCATTTGTGGGCATAGGAATTTTGACGCCTTTGCAATCTTGCATGCCGAATTTCCTCAGAACATCCTTGAGGTATTTCTCCTGAGATATGAATATGCCATTGCGTTGTTGACGAATTTGAAGACCTAAGAAGAATTTCAACTCTCCCATCATAGACATTTGATATTCTTCACTCATCATATAGGCAAATTCATCACTATAAAGTTGGTCAGTACAGCCAAAGATAATATCATCAACGTATATTTGGCACACAAACAGTTCACCATCATAAGATTTCGTAAAGAGAGTAGGGTCGAGTGAACCGGGTGTGAAGCCATTCTTCATGAGGAATTCCTTCAAAGTATCATACCACGCCCGAGGGGCCTGCTTGAGGCCATAGAGGGCCTTGTTGAGTCTGAAGACTTTGTCAGGATTCTTTGGATATTCATAACCTAGGGGTTGAGCAACATATACTTCTTCCTCAAGCTTACCATTGAGGAATGCACTTTTCACATCCATTTGATATAAAGTGATATTATGATGGTTAGCATAAGCAAGTAATATATGAATAGCCTCAAGTCTAGCAACAGTGCAAAAGTTTCATCAAATCAATTCCTTCAACTGTGTGTAGCCTTGAGCTACAAGTCGTGCCTTATTCCTCACCACAAGGCCATTTTCATCTTGTTTGTTGCGGTAGATCCACTTTGTGCCAATGATATTATGCTTGCGAGGATCTGGACGTTTGACCAGTTCCCGGACATTGTTGAGCTCGAATCGATGTAATTCTTGTTGCATGGCCTGAATCCACTCAGCTCGAAATGCTTCATCTACCTTAGTGGGCTCTGTGATAGAGACAAAAGCATAGTGCCCACAAAAGTTAGATAAATGTGAAGCTTTTGAGCGTGTGAGAGGACCTGGTGCTTCAATGTCATCGATGATCTTTTCAACTTGCACTTCTTTTGCAACGCGAGGATGAGCTAGTTGTCGCCGAGGAATTTGATCAAGCATTTTCTTCAAAGATCATTTTCTTCAACATTTTCTTCAGTGCATCACTCGACGTTCTTCAAGTTCTGGAATGAATTCTTCAACAGATTCTTCAGTAGGAATGACATCCTCAGTAGCCTTGAACTTGATAGAATCCTCAGGTGCTGGTTCATCTATCACAGAAGGTAGGTGCTCTCTTTGCGATCCATTAGTTTCATCGAACCGCACATCTACAGTTTTAACAATCTTTTGAAGAACATTGTTGAAGACTCTGTAGGTGTGCGAGTCCTTTCCGTAACCAAGCAAAAAACCTTCATGTGCTTTCGGTGCAAATTTAGCATTGTAATGAGGATCTCTAATCCAACATTGAGCACCGAAGACTTTGAAATAACTCACATTCGGTTTCCTGTCAGTGAGGAGTTCATAGGCAGTCTTCTTGAAGAATTTGTGAAGATATACCCTGTTGAGTGGCACGCGGTATCAATTGCATCAATCCAAAAACGACGAGGCGTTTTGTATTCATCAAGCATAGTACGAGCCATCTCAACAAGAGTTCTGTTCTTGCGTTCCACGACGCCATTTTGCTGAGGAGTATAAGGATCAGATAACTCATGAGTAATACCAAGTTCATCAAGATAGTCATCAAGACCGGAGTTCTTGAACTCAGTTCCATTGTCACTCCTGATGTGCTTGATCTTGTAAGTGCATCTAGTGCCCCTTAGTGATTTTGGTGTATTGAATACTTATAGGTTAAGGGACTAATGTGTTTATGAGTGTACACAGGTCTATAAGTCTATGAGGAGTTTGATATTTACAGAGAAAGTCGACCCCTAAAAATGAAGTTCTTCGGCTGAAGACTTTGATATTCGAAGACTTTTTCAAGACTTTGAAAGTGAAGAAATTGGTGTGACCTTGAAGACTTGGTATTCATTTGAGGAACATGAAGCGTGAAGACTTCTGTTTTCGTAGTTTTGTTTTTCTCTTTCTTGAGCCATAGGAAACACCGTACTGTTAAATGGGGTCGAGGAAATACTAAGGAAAAATTTCCATGTGATGCTCAACTCAAAATCCTACACCTACCAATCCCTTCGAGTGAAGCCTTTGGAACTCTCATACAGTTCAGTCAATTTCTTGAAGGATGAGACGAAGTTCTTACGGTCATTTGAGGAATTTGTTCTGACTTAGGAGTTAGGAATTCGCCAGTGCGGATTGCCTACACAGTTAGGAACATGATAGCCCTGAGGAATTTGAGAGTCAAATTTCCGACCGTTGCTGTGATGCACGCCAGCTGTTCCAAAATATCTTATCCACCTAACGGTCATATCATTGAAGGGCATTTATGTATTATCATGCCGGGCTGCTCCCTAGGCTATAAATAGCCGCCCCCTACAACCACTAGCAGGTTGGCTGCTCCGAGAGAACTTGACACTTGTCATTTGAGAGCAACCCATCCTCCAAGGATTTTGAGCGAAAATCATCGAGTGAGGAAAAACCCAAAACCAAACCCCTACAAACCCAAAGTGATTGAGCATCACTGAAGAGATTGATCCTTCGTGGATCCGACGCTTGTTACCTTTGAAGACTGTGCTTCTTCCAGACGGTTAGGCGTCATGGTCTATAGCATCCAAGAGGAATTGTGGATCGCCGAGTGACCAAGTCTGTGAAGGTTTGGAAGTCGCTCAAGACTTACCACGAGTGATTGGACGAGGTCTGTGTGACCTTAGTTCAAGGAGAATACGGTGAGGACTTGGTGTCCTGAGCTGCGTGCTCGGCGATCGGGTGTCCGGACTGTGTCCTCGAGTTTAAATACTCAGCCGCTCCAACAGACGCATAACCGAGACAGCAGTTGGAACTGGTCTACCAAATCATTGTCTTCACCAACCTTACTGGTTCTATTTCCTCAACTCTTTCATTTCCTCATAACTGTGTTGAGTGTTTGTTCATATGTGTTTGAAGACTTTGATCAAGACTTTCTCTATTTCCTCGTTCAATTTCTTGACCGTTTGTCTTCATCTTGTGTTATCCTGTGTTTACGCTTTCTGTACTCTGTGATTGTCTTCATTTCATCATGATGACCATGCCTGTATTCTGTTATGCTTACTCTTGAGTACTTATTCCGATGCAAGTAGTTCTTCGCTAAGGAATTTCCTCACCGGCAAATTCCTCAGTGAAGAATTCATAAAAATCGCCTATTCACCCCCTCTAGTCGATATAACGACTTTCAATTGGTATCGAGCAAGGTACTCCCTTGTTCGTGTGATTTTGGTTTAACCACCGGAGTTTTAGTTATGTCGACCGCAGGTATGATCAAGGTCTCGGCTGGGTGTCCTACCTTTGATGGAACGGACTACCCCTACTGGAAGAACAAGATGCGAATGCATCTTGAGGCAATTGACAACGATCTTTAGTATGTTGTGGAAAATGGTGTTCCCTCTGTCTCACCCTCACTGAACGCTACCGATGTGAAGAGATTCAAGCAACTCGATTCTCAAGCGAAGAATATCATATGTGGCCATCTGAGCAAAGGACAGTATGGAAGAGTGAGTGCTTTGGAAATTGCTAAGCTCAACTGGGACAGGCTGTCCAATGTAAATGAAGGAGTCTCAACTAAGCGTGACTCTCGAGTTTATGTTCTTTGCAATCTCTTCAACCTCTTCAAAAGACTCGACAATGAAAATGTTCAACAAACCTTTGATCGCCTCACTGACATCTCAAATGAGCTTCAAGCGCTTGGTGCCACTGACATCACCGACCATGAGGTGGTGAAGAAATTGTTGAGATCGCTTGATTCCTCATTTGATATTCTGGCACTGATGATACAAGAACTGCTGACTACAAGTCACTTGATCCAGCTGATATCCTCGAGAGGCTAAATACTCATGAGTTCCAGCTTGCTGAAAAGAGAGATCTCTATGGTTCTAGCTAAGGAAAATCACGTGCCCTGAAGGCCAAGGCTGTATCTGAATCTGATTGTGAAGACTCTGGTAGTAGCCTTGGTGATCCTGAAGAATTGAGCTAGGAGCTAGCACTGCTCGTGAAGAAATTCCAGAAGTTCTCAAGACGTGGTCGCTTTGGAAAATCCTCAAGGAGCAGTGATTCCTCATCCAGTGACTATAAGAGAAGACTTTGCCACAAATGCAAGAAACCTGGTCACTACATTCAAGATTGTCCTCAGTGGGAAAAGGAATTAAAGAAGAAGAAATACAAGGATTACAGTTCTGATGACACTAAGAAGAAGAAGAAATCGTCAAAATCTTCATCATCAAAGTCTTCATCTCACAAGAAGAGCAGCTCCAAGAAGGCTCAGGCATTCATCGGCAAGGAAATGGACTCTGAAGCTGAATCTGAGGAACATGAGGAAGAGGAGGCATCAGAGGAGTCCGAGTCTGGTGTGGCGAGTCTGGCTCTCGCTACTGCATTCATCAGCAAGTCCATCTTCAACTCTGAAGAAACTGACCTCACGAACACGGCTGATGAAGATAGTGATGACTACACTCCCACCTATTGGTTCATGGCAAAGGGTGCCAAGGTACTCAAATATACCTCCTCTGAATCTAGTGAAAATGAATCTGATGAATATCTCAAGCCCAGCTACTCTAAACTTGCTAAGATTGCTGTAAAACAACAAAGGGCTTTTGAAAAGGTTCAAAACATGCTAGATAAAAGTGATGATATGTTGGGTGAAGAAATGGATCGCACTAAAGCCCTGACTGAAAATCTTCAGAGACTTCAGTCTAGGTTTGACAGCCTTCAAGGTCATCATAACTCTCTCTTATCTGATCATGAAAAGCTTTCTTATGAGTTTCTTCAAAAGAAGCAAGATTTTGAGAAGCTAAGAGTGAGTTATGAAGATCTTCAGAAGGAGCACAATTCATTGCTAGCTCAACAAATCAGCGCTTCTCAGCAAGAATTTGTTCCTCCCTGCTTAAAGTGCATTGAACGCGAATCTGCCAATTCTTCACCTGAATGTTCAAATGCTTCAACTGTTACAAATTCTTCACCTGCCTCTGCTATTACTAATTCCTCATCTGAGGACATTGCTAGTATCACTGACGATGCAGGGTTGAAGGAATTGTACATGACAGGTATGTACAAAAGCCTCAAAGGGCATCAAACTCTTTGTGATGTGCTTAAAAAGCAGATCCTCAACAGGAACCCTAGGAAAGAGGGTATTTCCTTTGAGAGGAAACTCAATGCTGATGGAACATATTGGAAGCCTGAGCAGTACCCCAAAACCTCATGGGTTGCTGCAAAGGGACCTCCAGTTGATCCATCTAACTTATCTGGCTTTACATGTGAATCTCCTCATTCTTCTGATGAGTCATTTGACTCCAACTATAAACTGTTCAAAAATCAGAATGGTGAAGTATTTGCTAGATATGTTGGCACTAACTGCAGGAACGGTTCTCCTATGAAGAAAATCTGGGTTCCCAAGAAGTGCCTTGAAAGTCTTTAGGTGAATGTCCTCATGACACCACCTGTGAAGAATATGAACCCCAGATCAAACTCTTCATATGGACCAAATTCTTCATATGGATCCAAGTCCTCATACGGACTAAATTCCTCACGTTGATCAAATTCCTCAAAAGGATCAAAGTCCTCATATGATTATCATCGTGCTAACAACTCATTTGCAGGTAGAGCTAAGGGCTATGAATATGTGCATTATTCTTCAAACCAATATGTTCATAAGTCCTCAAGAATTTATCCGCTTATTCATATGCTTACCCTAACCTCTCTTATGTGAAACGAAATGGATTGGCCTCTATGCCACCATTCTCATATGGAGCTCGAGAGTGATGAACTCTTTGCCACCTCTTCGATGTGGGTGGTGAAGAAAAGAACTAATCTCTTCTGAGGGTCAGGTCTCCGCACGAGCTTTAACGTCTCCAAGAATTTTGTCGGGGCCCGACAAATTTGCTCGAAAGGACGCTTGAGCTAATCATGAAGAAATGAACTTTCATTTCACACGCCCTCATATTGCTATATCTGTTTTATCGCTGATGAAATTCATCGATGAAATTGATATCATATTCTTCACTGATGAAGTATATGAGATCGTAAGTTGCACTAATTCATTTGCAGGATGATCAACCCAAAGCAAACGAGTGGGTCCTCGATAGTGGATGTACAAATCACATGACTGGTGACAAGAATCTATTGATGGATGCTCCTTATCACCGTCACATCCAAGCATATCATCTTTGCCGACAAAGGCAAAAGTCGTATTGGGTCTTGGTAAGGTTGCGATCTCTGAGGACATACACATGGACAAAGTCATGCTTGTTGAGTCCTTAGGATACAACCTCATGTCAGTCTCAATGCTTTGTGATCTTGATATGGTTGTTGTCTTTGGCAAGTATCGTTGTGTTGTGATTATGGAAGCTGACAATTCCAAAGTCTTCGAAGGCTTTAGGAGAGGAGACTTGTATATTGTTGATTTCTCTACAGGACCACAAACAGCCGTGTGCCTACTTGTAAAAGCTTCAGAAGGCTGGCTATGGCATCGACGACTTGGTCACGTAGGCATGAGGAATTTGCACACGATTGCGAAGAAGAAGCATGTCATTGGCATTGAGAATGTCAAATTCCTCAAGGATCACTTGTGTGGAGCCTGTGAAGCTGGAAAAATGATCAAGGCCAAGCATCCAGCGAAGACTATCATGACCACTACTCGTCCATTCGAATTGCTTCACATGGACCTCTTTGGTCCTAATCATTACTCAGCAGTCACTAATGATGCATCTCCATATGGCTTTGTTATTGTTGATGATTACTCTCGCTACACATGGGTACACATTGTCACTTACAAACATGAAGTGCAGGAAGTCTTCAAACGATTTTCCTCGAGGGCTTCAACCAACTTTGGTGTGAAGATCAGGCACATCAGGAGTTACAATGGAACTGAGTTCAAGAATTCTGGTCTTGATGACTATCTTGATGAACTTGGTATTACTCATGAGTTATCTGCTCCCTATACTCCTCAGCAAAATGGCGTCGTGGAGCGCAAGAACAGAACTCTTGTTGAGATGGCTTGCACTATGCTTGATGAATACAAAACGCCTCGTCGTTTTTGGATTGATGCAATTGATACCGCGTGCCACATCATCAACAAAGTATATCTTCACAAATTCTTCAAGAAGACTGCCTATGAACTCCTCACTAACAAGAAACCCAATGTGAGTTATTTCAAAGTCTTCGGTGCTAATTGCTGGATTAGAGATCCTCATCACAATGCTAAATTTGCACCGAAAGCACATGAAGGTTTTATGCTTGGTTACGGAAAGGACTTGCACACCTACAGAGTCTTCAACATCGCTCTTCACAAGATTGTTGAAACTGTAGATGTGCGGTTCGATGAAACTAATGGCTCGCAAAGAGAGCACCTACCTTCTGTGATAGATGAACCAGCACCTGGGGAATCTATCAAGTTCAAGGCGACCGAGGATGTCATTCCTACTGAAGAATCTGCTAAAGAATTCATTCCAGAACACGAAGAACGTCGAGCTGATGCACCTGAAGATAATGCTGAAGAAAATGATGCTGAAGAAAATGCTGATCAAATTCCTCGACGACAACCAGCTCATCCTCGCGTTGCAAAAGAAGTGCAAGTTGACAAGATCATCGATGACATTGAAGCACCAGGTCCTCTCACACGCTCAAAAGCTTCACATTTATCTAACTTTTGTGGGCACTATGCTTTTGTCTCTATCACAGAGCCCACTAAGGTAGATGAAGCATTTCTGGAGCCTGAGTGGATTCAGGCCATGCAAGAAGAATTACATCAGTTCGAGCTCAACAACGTCTTGGAACTGGTGTAAGTGCATCTAGTGCCCCTTAGTGATTTTAGTGTATTGAAGACTTATAGGTTAAGGGACTAATGTGTTTATGAGTGTACACAGGTCTATAAGTCTATGAGGAGTTTGATATTTACAGAGAAAGTCGACCCCTAAAAATGAAGTTCTTCGACTAAAGACTTTGATATTCTGAAGACTTTCCGAAGACTTTGAAAGTGAAGAATTTGGTGTGACCTTGAAGACTTGATATTCATTTGAGGAACATGAAGCGTGAAGACTCTTGTTTTTGTAGTTTCGTTTTCTCTTTCTTGAGTCATAGGAAACACCGTACTGTTAAAGGGGGTCGAGGAAATACTAAGGAAAAATTTTCATGTGATGCTCAACTCAAAATCCTACACCTACCAATCCCTTCGAGTGAAGCCTTTGAAATCTCATACATTCAGTCAATTTCTTGAAAGGATGAGACGAAGTTCTTCCGTCACGAGAATTTGTTCTCGACCGAGGAGTTAGGAATTCGCCAAAGGCGGATTGCCTACACAAATGAGGAACATGATAGACCTGAGAAATTTGAGATTCAAATTTCCGACCATTGTTGTGTCGCGCCACTGTCCCAAAATATCTTATCCACCTAACGGTCATATCATTGAAGGGAATTTATGTCTTATCATGTCGGGCTGCTCCCTAGGCTATAAATAGCCGCCTCTACAACCACTAGCTGGTTGGCTGCTCTCGAGAGAAACTTGACACTTGTCATTTGAGAGCAACCCATCCTCCGAGGACTTTGAGCGAAAATCATTGAGTGAGGAAAAACCCAAAAACCAAACCCCTACAAACCCAAAGTGATTGAGCATCACTGAAGAGATTGATCCTGCGTGGATCCGATGCTTGTTACCTTTGAAGACTGTGCTTCTTCCAGACGGTTAGGCGCCATGGTCTAGAGCAGCCAAGAGGAATTGTGGATCGCCGAGTGACCAAGTCTGTGAAGGTTGGGAAGTCGCTCAAGACTTACCACAGTGATTGGACGAGGTCTGTGTGACCTTAGTTCAAGGAGAATACGGTGAGGACTTGGTGTCCCGAGCTGCGTGCTCAGCGATCGGGTGTCCGGACTGTGTGTCCTCGAGTTTAAATACTCAGCCGCTCCTACCAGACGTATAACCGAGAGGCAGCAGTTGAACTGGTCTACCAAATTATTGTCTTCACCAACCTAATCGGTTCTATTTCCTCAACTCTTTCATTTCCTCATTCTTGTGTTGAGTGTTTGTTCATATCTGTGTTTGAAGACTTTGATCAAGAATTTCTCAATTTCCTCAGTTCAATTTCTTCACTGCTTGTCTTCATCTTGTGCTATCCTGTGTTTACGCCATCGTACTCTTTGATTGTCTTCATTTCAGCATGATGACCATGCCCGCATTCTGTTATGCATATTTCGAGTACTTATTCCGCTGTAAGTAGTTCTTCACTTAGGAATTTCCTCACCGCAAATTCCTCATTGAAGAATTCATAAAATCGCCTATTCACCCCCTCTAGTCGATATAACGACTTTCAATTGGTATCGAGCAAGGTACTCCCTTGTTTCGTGTGATTTTGGTTTAACCACCGGAGTTTTAGTTATGTCGACCGCAGTATGAAGAAAGTGACATGCCCTATCTTTGATGGTCATGATTATCCCAAGTGGAAGGCCATGATGAGGAAGCGCCTCATGGCAATGGACAGCGAGCTATGGACCGTCACTGAAATTGGTCTTACTGATCTATGCAAGATGGCGAACGCAGATGATATTCGCAAGTACACTCGACTTGACATCATGGCGAAGGATATCATCTGTTCCTGCCTATCTAGAGATGAATTCAAGCGCATTATGCATCTACGCAATGCGGTTTATCACGGGACCGAATCTTCGACGCCTATGAAGGTCATCGAACCCGCCATGATCCTTGGTTTGAGGACTTCAAGGAATCTATCAAAACGATGACTTTTGAACCAGAATCATCATCTTCTGCATCATGTCTCATGGCAAAGGGTGACAAGGTAACCGAATGTTCCTCATCCGAGTATAGTGACGATGAATCTGATGATGATGGATCTGATGATGATATTGAACCTAGCTATACCAAGCCTGTTTGTATTGCCACCAAACAACAACATGCCTTGGAAAAGGTTCAAAACATGCTAGATAAAAGTGATTATATGTTGGGTGAAGAAATGGATCGCACTAAAGCCCTGACTGAAAATCTTCAGAGACTTCAGTCCAGGTTTGACAGCCTTCAAAGTCATCATAACACTCTCTTGTCTGATCATGAGAAACTTTCTTATGAATTTCTTCAAAGAAAGCAAGATCTTGAGAATCTAAGAGTGAGTTATGAAGATCTTCAGAAGGAGCACGATTCATTACTTGCTCAACAAATCAGCGCTTCTCAGGAAGAATTTGTTCCTCCATGCTTAAAGTGCATTGAACGTGAATCTGCTAATTCTTCACCTGAATGTTCAAATGCTTCAAATGTTACAAATTCTTCACCTGCCTCTGCTATCACTAATTCCTCATCCGAGGACATTGCTAGTATCACCGACGATGCAGGGTTGAAGGAATTGTACATGACAGCATGTACAAAAGCCTCAAAGGGCATCGACTCTTTGTGATGTGCTTAAAAAGCAGATCCTCAATGTAACCCCTAGGAAAGAGGGTATTGCCTTTGAGAGGAAACTCAATGCTGATGGAACATATTGAAGCCCGAGCAGTACCCCAAAACATCATGGGTTGCTGCAAAGGGACCGAGGAGTCTGGATTAGGGGTGTCCGGATAGCGGACTACCATCATCACCGAACTATCATCTGCCGGACTATCATCATCGACCGACTCCAAGACTATGAAGATACAAGATTGAAGACTTCACCCGTGTCCGGATGGGACTTTCCTTGGCGTGGAAGGCAAGCTTGGCGATACGGATTTGTAGATCTCCTACCATTGTAACCGACTCTATGTAACCCTGGCCCTCTCCGGTGTCTATATAAACCGGATGGCTTTAGTCCGTAGGACGACAATCACAACAACCCTTACAATCATACCATAGGCTAGCTTCTAGGGTTTAGCCTCCTTGATCTCGTGGTAGATCCACTCTTGTAAACATCCACAATATCAATATCAATCAAGCAGGACGAGGGTTTTACCTCCATCAAGAGGGCCCAACACAGGTGAACATCGTGTCCCTTGTCTCCTGTTACCATCCGCCTAGATGCACAGCTCGGGACCCCTACCCGAGATCCGCCGGTTTTGACAACCGACATTGGTGCTTTCATTGAGAGTTCCTCGTGTCGCCACCGATAGGCTTGATGGCCTCTTCAATCAACAACGACGCAGTCCCGGTGAGACCTTTCTCCCCGACAGATCTTCAGATTCGGCGGCGCAGCTGCGGGCCAACTCACTTGGCCATCTAGAGCAGATCGAAGCTACGCCCTGGCCGTCGAGTCAGGTTTGAAGCCTAAACTTCACGGCCGATATCCGCGGGACTTGATCCTCGATGGATCTGAGCCACGCCGATCGGCGTGCCGAGCTGTCACGATGGGCATGACCTAACTCGCCGCGGACAAAGACCTTGAGGTCAAGACTCGATCCGCCCGACTCATAGTCCGGAGCCGATCGTCAATCGAGGATGGATGGCTGGACACCGCCTCGAGCCGCAATTCTACGGAGATGGAGCCAACACTTACCTTGTCCCACGTAAAGCCCATGACTCGAGGTGCCGGACTCCGCCGACTCCGCACCTCCTGCGCGCTCGCCATCGAATCCTATTGGGCGCCGATCATGGAATTCACCGCTGCGGACATCTTTCAGCACTCGCCTTCGACGATATCATAAATTCATTGAAGCATCTCTCGCTATTCAGAGAGCCCCGGCCGAACTACGCCGGGACGGTTGGGACGCGGATGACGAAGAAATTCAGATCCCACCCACCACCCACTTCAGTAGCCACCGCCGACGATCCGACCGACATACTCGACTACGACGACCAAGACATCGACGGTATGGACGACGATGCCGGAGACTACTAAGAACCAAGTGCCTACAGACACCGAAGACCACCTCGTCATACGACATATACATGGTGGACACCCCAAAAGATGGGGACGGCGAAGAAGCAGCGGAGGCCGATTCCTTAAAGAAACAGCCAAGCGCCGACGCCGTGGCGCCGCTCTAAATCCCGCCACGGCAAGAATGGAGATTCCAGCACAGGAGATAATAACACCCCGTAAAGTGCCGAAGACAACTCCTCCAAAGACGATCCAGCGAGGAGGAGGAGAAGCAAGCCCTCGTGAGAGGCGGCGGTATTTAAGAGGTCGAGGATGACAATTATTTACCTCCCTCTCAAGACGAGGCAAGCCTCGCAACCATTTAATTGGCGTGCTCGAGGATCCCGTCGAACAAGAGCTTTTAGACGCAGGCTAATGGCCACGCAAACAGCCTAAAGAAAAGCAACAACAGCTTCAAGCTAATCAAGACCCATCGCCGGCTGTGATGGACCGAGGTCCTCGCGTCAAGAGTATGAACTCAACGCCCTCCAAAGTTACCCAAAACGCAAGTTGCTCCCCGATTAGAGGAGGCAGCATCACCAGCGCACAATACGGCAGACCGACCACCTCGTGGCGCGATAGAGAGGCGCAAGCCCTCCACCAAAACCGCACCCGGCATCGCTTCTAAAAGCAGGAAGCCACGGGGAACGCGCGGACTTGCGTAGATATATTGAGGACAAGGCAAGACAATCCATATCTATCTATGGATCACGTGGACGCCCACGACCCACGCATTTAATACCGTCCGCACCGGATACAACTACTCCGCCGGGCCGAACACAGCAGCATAACGCCTCTCGAGCTACGCCGCGATATTGCTCAATACTGAGGCGCCAAGACACCCACTATGCTTCACCGACGAAGTAATGGATCATCAAATCCTCAAGGGTTCAAACCCGTTAATATCGAATCCCACGATGGCACAATGCACTCGTGGTCCGGATTGAGGATTATCTCTCCACATACACATGGCCCTGGGCACGCATCTTCACGCCATCAAATATCTCCCGCAAGCTTAAAGGACCAGCTCGGCATTGGCTTAACAGCCTGCCCGCAGAGTCAATTGATGTGGGAAGACCTGGAGGCCGATTCCTCGACAACTTCCAGGCACGATAAAGTACTCACCGGACGCAGATGACCTAAGCCACATAATCCAGCAGCAAGACGAATCGCCAGCACTCGACACGGTTCTTAACAAAAAGAACCAAATAGTCGATCGTCCCAACGCGAAGCCTTAGCAGCTTTTAAACACAACGTCCGAGACGAATGGCTCGCCGGACACCTCGCCAAGAGAAGCCAAGAACAATGGCCGCGCTAACAAGCCTCATGATGCGCTTTATGCTAGAGAAGACAGCTGGCTAGCAAGATGCAGCACCAACGACCCGAGTACATCCGAGATCGAGATGGAACGGAAAGTCACGGCGCAGAAAGATCACTGAATAAAGAAAAAGCCCACAGGCACGGCGGTTAACGCCAGATTCAAAAGCTCGTGGCCGCATAATAAAACACGACCTCTTAAGGACAACAGAGACGAGCTATCAAATTTAAACAAAATTTTAGATCGGATATGTCAAATCCACAAGACTTCGGAAGGCTCGCAAACCATACCAACCGAAATTGTTGGGTTTTAAACAGTCCGACAGACTTAATGTCGGACACAAGGCCTGACACGCCAAGCGAGGACAATGACGAGCCCCACCAGCAGAGCACCGAAGTCAAAGGACTTTCCTCGAGAAGTCAAAACAGTAAACTTGCTTCACGTGATAAACACGGAAAGCCAACACGGCACTCGCGAAGACAAGTGTCGGACGATCCACCCCAAAGGACCAAGGTTGGATGTCAAAACCAATCACTTTCGACCATCCGGATTAGTCCGTAGTATCCGGAGCGCAGGATAGACTGCCTCGATATCGGATCCCATCATAGACGGACTGCAATTAACGCAGGTGTTGATGGACGGCGGCAGTGACTAAACCTGCTATATCCGGACACAATCCGCAAGTGGGGATAGACCCTATTACACCGGCATAGCCGCACTTCCTTCAAAGGAGTGGCGCCAGCCCTTAAGCCAGCTATCAAGCACCACCGGACGGAAGCTCTCGTCCGCTTTAATACAATACCACATTCCGCCTCTTACGCTTAAAATGCCCGGTCCACGGGCATCGTTTCATCAAAGGGTCGCCGAGACCCGGACACGGCTGGACGAGTCCGAATAAATAAGCTAGGGCTACCTAGCCGCACACCCCTTCACAAGGGTTTGCACATACAAGCCATAATGAGCTAGCATAGGCTCAGCTTTCTTAATCTATATTTCAATTTTATGCACTTTCTCGCACGCATTTCTTTTCCAACCAAGTTCCTCTCTTTTTACAGATGAACAGCGTGCACACCCGCCCGTGATACGGCACAACGGAGACACAAAGCAGACGCAAGAGGGACCCGCTGTAAGGACTCTTTTCGACTAAGACCCTACGTAAACCTTTCTTACTGTCTCTTGTTGCTATAATCCCCGGTTTTTCAAGATAACCAGAGTGGAGATCGGCGTTTTGGCATCGGCCGCGCTGTAAGAACCTGCCCGCATTCGGACACAAGGGGCTTAGGGCTTTGTTTTGCCCGCTATTATAAAGAACGAACACCTTCGGGAGTGTTCGCGCCTCGAAGTTAGGCCTTATATGCATCAGCTCCGAATCATGTCTTTGGTCAAATGTTGGGTTTGCCCGGCCCGTGTTTTGCTGCCTTACGCTCCGTATCATCGGCTAACGGCTCCAGGAGAACTACTACGATTGTGCCCCAGTTCGGCTGGGCGAGCACCTCAGTAGAGAAAGCTGAAAACTGACTGTCATGATACAGCGAGAGACTGGTCAACCACTCGATCGACCTTGGGAATGTTTAGGATTCCTCCGCTGACGAAGGGCCGCTTCGGCCAGGCACATACGCGCTCGACTTCGAGAGCACGGTGCCCCCAGGGCTATGTCGTAGCCCCACCCTCGAACTCCATGGCTAAGTGAAAGTGATAAAGCATTATAGTCCGGTTGCCTCGTTTGCTACGCTACCACCTCCTTTACAGGACCGAGACATCGGATTAAGTGTGAAAACGCGCTATTTTTTGCAAACACCCCCGCACCTTGTGCGTGGGAGCTGAAGCCGACGACTGCCATCTTTCAGGTTATACATACGTATACATGAACGACCACAAGGGAGATATTCTATTACTTGAATGCACAAGTATAAAAGGCGCTTACATTATAAAAATCGTTTTTACATCATATAAACGTTCATTCGAACGTAACATTTTTCGAGCACTGCGACTCTATTACACGAGCACCAGGCAGCACTTCGCCAAAATAGTGCTCGGCGGGTAGCCGGTTATTATCCGAACCCGGGGTCGCAACAGCGGTGGCATCCATCTCTGTCCAATATGTCTTCACACGGGCGAGCGCCATCCGCGCACCCTCTATGCAGGCCAACCACTTCATCGCCTTGATATGCGGCACCGCCCCAAGAAATTGCTGCAATAAGCCAAAGTAACTCTTCGGCTGGGGCCTATCCGGCCGGATATGGGTCACTATATCCGCCATAGCAAGCCCGGATAACCTATTTAGCTTAGCCCACTCAGCCAAACGATCGGTCAGCGGAAGTGAACGCTCCGGACTATGGAATTGAGACCAAAACAGCTCTTCCGTCTGGTGATCCTTCTCGCTTCGAAAATGCACAACGGCATCCGCCGCACTCGCCGCTAAGTCCATATAAGGTCCTCCCGACACCACAGTTGGCCCAGCTGAGCATATTTTGAATCCGTGAACCTTGGTGCAGCGTAAAAGGCTTGCCAGCTACAATCTCCCCGCCCGGCGCAGTTTCTTCCTTCATGACCCGCATTGCAGAGCGGGCATTCTTGGCTTCAGCGGTGGCCTTCCGCAGGTCTTCCCGCTCGCTAGGCGCTCCTTCCCAAGAGCCTCATTGCGGTCGGTAGCCTCTTTAATTTCACAGCCATTTCGCTATCTCTTCCCTGCTCGGCAGTGCAGGCGGCCCTTTCGCCGCTAACACCTCGCCGCCTCGAGGCTGCCAGATTATTCCTGCTGGCCTGCTCCTTGGCTTGAGCAAGTTCGCCCAAGACTCTCCACGGCAGCGACACTATCTGCATTTCACGCACATATTGTAAGGAGTTGGCTTCGCCCCTTACCACGTGACCGCAAGAGTAACACTTACCTTGCGACTCATAAGTCGCTCGTTGATCAGCGATGTCCGTGATCCGCCATATCAAGTTGCCGCTTAGTTCAGCAACTCCATCAGTCCGCTGGCCTCGGATCGACCCGCCACCTGCATCGGCACGACGGAATTTAAACTCACGATTTGATCCTCAAGACGCTGTCGATATCGACAACCTACCGAGTCTCGTGGGCTACTATCTATACAGGCGATTCTATATGCAAAACTATTAAAAGGTGTGTCATTTTACGTACCTCAAACCCCGCCAAGAACTCCCCGACGGCATCATGCAACCGCGCCTTGGCGGACGAAATCCTTTCAATCACCATGCTCATCAATGCGTGCTGATCTTCCGAGATAGACGCCTTCTCAAGCAGATCCTTCACCAGACACCGCTGGCGCCGAACTATCCGGCTTTGCCACACCCGGGCTCCTCCCGGATGGCGACACTTCAGGCTCGTCCGCCCTATCCAACGGGCGCCGGACGGGGCGTCTCGCTCTATCATCTCCGGACGAAGGTCCCTCAAGACGAGCTCATCTGCGAAGGACGGAGATCCGAACTACAAGGTAAAAACTTTAGTTATCCTCGTAAGCACAAATAGGGATGTCTTTATTATAAAACTCCTTTCTTTCTACTTACGGCTCGCTGGAGGGCTCGCTCATTAAGGGAGATTGTGCGCCGGGCCTCCCGGACGCAGGACCTCAGCGAAGATTTCTTCCCCGCTTAGGGCTTTTTTCCCGGGTCCTGAGGCAGTCCTCTTCTCCCCTTGGTAGGAGGGATTCTCGATCCCCTCGCTCAAGAGCCTCCTTAGGTGAGGTAGTAGCTTTCTGCTTTCCCCTTCGCTTCCTCCGGCGCAACCTCATGCATCCGGACCAGCACGGATCCGCGCGGTCTCGGGGGGGGCCGGACATCATTAATTTTGCTTCCGCTATCCACTCCTGTGTAGAAGGAGATCAGTCATAAGGCGGATCATCGAAGGCAAACAAACGGTATGTCCGGACTTGGAACTACTTACTTGAGTATCCGGCGATTGCAGCTTAGTCCAGCATCCTCGGTCAATTCCGGACGCACCTCTTGCGATCCAAGAATAAGTTATACATCTCCAGGGGCGCATACCCATGAAGTGTTGAAGAATCCGTGGGCCCGGATTGAACTCCCATAGTCGGAGAGGACGGTGTTTGCAGGCAGGAGACGCCTAATTAGCATAACCTCGCACCACCACCACCATATCGATC
Source organism: Aegilops longissima (assembly GCA_021605205.1). Lineage (NCBI taxonomy): Eukaryota > Viridiplantae > Streptophyta > Magnoliopsida > Poales > Poaceae > Aegilops > Aegilops longissima. The sequence goes on from CM038681.1 coordinate 572,196,908, forward strand.
TCCCTCGTTAAGAGATCTCGAATCCGCCCTGCAGAGGGGCACGCCCTTTGACGGTCCCCGCTTGAGCCTTGGTTGACCCACGACATCAATCGTCGTGGAGGTCCCGGCGGAATGGGGGCGGCGGCTTTTGTCCGCGCCCCTCGGAACGGTAATATAGAACCACTCTTGCTGCCACAGCCGAGCTCCTCTTGAAGGAGCCAGCGGGCCACGAGGCATCGGCCTCCTACTTATGGCCGCCCGCCACACTCCGCTTGACGCCCCGATCATCTTGGCGCCACATTGAAAGTCTTCACCACAGGCGAAGTGTGGGTGACGCGGAGGAAGGCTTCGCAGATGACAATAAATGCGGATATATGGAGGATGGACTCGAGCCAAGTCGTGGAATTCCAACCCATAGTAAAACATGAGCCCTCTCACAAAAGGATCCATCGGAAGCCTAAACCCCGACGGAGGTGGGATACGACGACGACATACTCGCCGGGCTCGGGGGTGGGGATGGCCTGCCCTTCGGCAAGCAACCTGTCGTGCGAAATCTCGAAGACAGTACTTGGCCTCCGCAGCTTTAGAACGCCCTCCTCCGTGGACGGAGTAGGGCGCCCACCGCCCCGAGGTCGGAACCGGACATCGTTGAAGGTCCAAAGCTCGAACTGGGGCTCTAAGTGCTGGAACTTGGAGCGTGGAGAGGATTCGATGGAAGATCGAAGAAAAGAAACGAGCCTTGGTCCCGTTATAAAGAGGAGGATACTAAGAGCCGCCTCCGTGACCGCTTGGGGACACGCCTTCGATAGAGGGCGTGGAGAACGGGCGCAGTTGGGTTACCCACGCCGTATTGTTGAGAATCCTGGATTAAGGGGAAACACGATCTACGCTTCGACAAGACGTGCAAGGAAACCGCCGCTAAATGCGCTGAGGTGGTAAAGTAAAAACAATTCGAGTAATGGCTTGGTAGTGGTGTGACGCCATGCCACGGAAAACGCCAGATTGAACTTGTGTATATATTATTATTCTCTCTACGGTGGAATGTGGAATTTATTTTGCGAGCCGGACACTATCCCGGTGTTCACAATCTTCTATCATTTGGAGGAGGAACCCGCCTTGCAATGCCAAGCAATATACACGCCGGACTTATCGTCATTGAAGCCTGGTTCGGGCTACCGAGGAGTCCTCGATTAGGGGTGTCCGGATAGCCGGACTACCATCATCACCGAACTATCATCTAACGGACTATCATCATCGACCGGACTCCAAGACTATGAAGATACAAGATTGAAGACTTCACCCCGTGTCCGGATGGGACTTTCCTTGGCGTGGAAGGCAAGCTTGGCGATACGGATATGTAGATCTCCTACCATTGTAACAGACTCTATGTAACCCTAGCCCTCTCCGTGTCTATATAAACCGGATGGCTTTAGTCCGTGAGGACGACAATCACAACAACCCTTACAATCATACCATAGGCTAGCTTCTAGGTTTAGCCTCCTTGATCTCGTGGTAGATCCACTCTTGTAAACATCCACAATATCAACATCAATCAAGCAGGACGAGGGTTTTACCTCCATCAAGAGGGCCCGAACTCAGGTAAACATCGTGTCCCTTGTCTCCTGTTACCATCCGCCTAGACGCACGCTCGGGACCCCCTACTCCGACATCCGCCGGTTTTGACAATCGAAAGGGACCTCCAGCTTGATCCATCTAACTTATCCGCATTACATGTGAATCTCCTCATTCTTCCGATGAGTCATTTGACTCAACTATAAACTGTTCAAAAATCAGAATGGTGAAGTATTTGCTAGATATGTTGGCACTAATCGCAGAACGTTCCCCTATGAAGAAAATCTGGGTTCCCAAGAAGTGCCTTGAAAGTCTTCAGTGAATGTCCTCATGACACCACCGTGAAGAATAGGAACCCAGATCAAACTCTTCATATGGACCAAATTCTTCATATGGATCCAAGTCCTCATATGGACCAAATTCCTCACGTGGATCAAATTCCTCAAAAGGATCAAAGTCCTCATATGATTATCATCGTGCTAACAACTCTGTTTTCGCAGGTAGAGCTAAGGACTATGAATATGTGCATTATTCTTCAAACCAATATGTTCATAAGTCCTCAAGAATTTCTCTGCTTATTCATATGCTTACCCTAACCCTCTTATGTGAAACGAAATGGATTGGCCTCTATGCCACCATTCTCATATGGAGCTCGCAGAGTGATGAACTCTTTGCCACCCCTTCGATGTGGTGGTGAAGAAAAGAACTAATCTTTTCTCGCAGGTCAGGTCTCCAGATGTGCTTTAACGTCTCAAGAATTTGTCTGGGGGCCCGACAAAAATGCTCGAAAGGACGCAGAGCTAATCATGAAGAAATGAACTTTCATTTCACACGCCCTCATACCGCTTATCTGTTATACTCCTCGATGAAATTCATCCGATGAACTTGATATCATATTCTTCACCGATGAAGTATATGAGATCGTAAGTTGCACTAATTCATCCGCAGGATGATCAACCCAAAGCCACCGAGTGGGTTCTCGATAGTGGATGTACAAATCACATGACTGGTGACAAGAATCTATTGATGGATGCTCCCTTATCACCGCCACATCGAAGCATATCATCTTTGCCGACAAAGGCAAAAGTCGTATTGGGTCTTGGTAAGGTTATGATCTCTAAGGACATACACATGGACAAAGTCATGCTTGTTGAGTCCTTAGGATACAACCTCATGTCGCCTCAATGCTTTGTGATCTTGATATGGTTGTTGTCTTTGGCAAGTATCGCTGTGTTGTGATTATGGAAGTTGACAATTCCAAAGTCTTCAAGGCTTTAGGAGAGGAGACTTGTATATTGTTGATTTCTCTGGGACCACAACCAGCCGTGTGTCTACTTGCAAAAGCTTCGAAGGCTGGCTATGGCATCGACGACTTGGTCACGCAGCATGAGGAATTTGCACACGCCATGCGAAGAAGAAGCATGTCATTGGCATTGAGAATGTCAAATTCCTCAAGGATCACTTGTATGGAGCCCGTGAAGCTGGAAAATGACCAAGGCCAAGCATCCAAATAAGACTATCATGACCACTACTCGTCCATTGAATTGCTTCACATGGACCTCTTTGGTCCTAATCATTACTCAGCAGTCACTAATGATGCATCTCTATATGGCTTTGTTATTGTTGATGATTACTCTCGTTACACATGGGTACACATTGTTACTTACAAAAATGAAGTGCAGGAAGTCTTCAAACGATTTTCCTCGAGGGCTTCAACAAACTTTGGTGTGAAGATCAAACACATCAGAGTGACAATGGAACTGAGTTCAAGAATTCGGTCTTGATGCCTATCTTGATGAACTTGGTATTACTCATGAGTTATCTGCCCCTATACTCCTCAAAGAAAAAACAGCCGTGGAGCGCAAGAACAGAACTCTTGTTGAGATGGCTCACACTATGCTTGATGAATACAAAACGCCTAGTCGCTTTTTGGATTGATGCAATTGATACCGCGTGCCACATCATCAACAGAGTATATCTTCACAAATTCTTCAAGAAGACTGCCTATGAACTCCTCACTGACAAGAAACCCAATGTGAGTTATTTCAAAGTCTTCGGTGCTAAATGCTGGATTAGAGATCCTCATCACAATTCTAAATTTGCACCAAAGCACATGAAGGTTTTATGCTTGGTTACGGAAAGGACTCGCACACCTACAGAGTCTTCAACATCGCTCTTCACAAGATTGTTGACACTGTAGATGTGCGGTTCGATGAAACTAATGGCTCGCAAAGAGAGCACCTACCTTCTGTGTTAGATGAACCAGCACCTGAGGAATCTATCAAGTTCAAGGCAATCGAGGATGTCATTCCCATCAAGAATCTGCTGAAGAATTCATTCCAGTACGCGAAGAACGTCGAGCTGATGCACCGAAGATAATGTCAAGACAATGGTGTCAAGAAAATGCTGATCAAATTCCTCGACGACAACCAGCTCATCCTCGCTGCAAAAAGAAGTGCAAGTTGACAAGATCATCGATGACATTGAAGCGCAGTGTCCTCTCACACGCTCAAAAGCTTCACATTTATCTAACTTTTGTGGGCACTATGCTTTTGTCTCTATCACAGAGCCCACTAAGGTAGATGAAGCATTTCGAGCCCGAGTGGATTCAGGCCATGCAAGAAGAATTACATCAGTTCGAGCTCAACAATGTCAGGAACTGGTCAAACGCCCCGATCCTCGCAAGCATAATATCATTGGCACAAAGTGGATCTACCGCAACAAGCAAGATGAAAATGGCCTTGTGGTGAGGAATAAGGCACGACTTGTAGCTCAAGGCTACACACAAAGTTGAAGGAATTGATTTCGATGAAACTTTTGCACTGTTGCTAGACTTGAGGCTATTTGCATATTACTTGCTTATGCTAACCATCATAATATCACTTTATATCAAATGGATGTGAAAAGTGCATTCCTCAATGGTAAGCTTGAGGAAGAAGTATATGTTGCTCAACCCCTGTGTTTTGAAGATCCAAAGAATCCGACAAAGTCTTCAGACTCAACAAGGCCCTCTATGGTCTCAAACAAGCCCCACAGGCGTGGTATGATACATTGAAGGAATTCTTCGTGAAGAATGGCTTCACACCCGTTCACTCGACCCTACTCTCTTTACTAAATCATATGATGGTGAACTGTTTGTGTGCCAAATATATGTTGATGATATTATCTTTGGCTATATCGACCAACGTTATAGTGATGAATTTGCCTATATGATGAGTGAAGAATATCAAATGTCTATGATGGGAGAGTTGAAATTCTTCTTAGGTCTTCAAATTCGTCAACAACACAATGGCATATTCATATCTCAGGAGAAATACCTCAAAGATGTCCTCAAGAAATTGGCATGCAAGATTGCAAAGTTGACAAAATTCCTATGCCCACAAATGGCCATCTATGCACTGAATGAAAATGGTATTGACTTCGATCACAAGGTATACCGCCCATGATTGGTTCTCTATTGTACTTATGTGCATCTAGGCCAGATATAATGCTTAGTGTTTGCATGTGTGCCCGATTTCAAGCTACACCGAAGGAATCACACCATAAGGCTGTGAAGCATATTCTTCGATATCTAGCTCACACACCAACACTAGGATTATGGTACCCCAAGGGCTCTACTTTTGATCTCATTGGATATTCTGACTCTGACTATGCTGGTGATCGTGTGGACCGCAAGTCAACATCTGGTACTTGTCATTTCTGACGATCTTTGGTCCGTTGGTCCTCGAAGAAACAAAACTGCGATCACTTTCATCATGGAAGCTGAATACATTGCTGCTGGCTCTTGTTGTGCTCAATTGCTGTGGATGAAGCAAACTCTCAAGGACTACGGCATCAACGTGAAGAATGTGCCTCTCTACTGTGACAATGAGAGTGCCATCAAGATTGCTCACAACCCATTTCAGCACTCAAGACAAAGCACATTCAGATTCGCCATCATTTTCTTCGTGATCATGTGTTGAAGGGCGACATCTCCATCGAGCATGTGAAGACTGAAGAACAGCTAGCCGATATCTTCACAAAGCCCTTGGATGAGAAGAGATTTAGCAAGTTGCGGTGTGAGCTAAATATCTTAGAATCTTCAAATGTTCTTTGAAAAGGACACACATCCTGACACTTATGCAAAATTGATGACTTAGATGTGCAACACATGAAGAAACGTTTTTCTTCAATCAATGAAGAATAACACTCTAAGTGTGAAGAAATTAATGAAGAATTTGATTCTCAGAACCCTACGACAATTGTACGCGGTGTCTGAAATCATCATTCTTATACGGTGGGTCACGCCACCACCAAAGTTGAAAATCTTCAATTTGAGTTTTTCCTCAGTTTTGAAATTCTTCGGTTCTTTTTCAAATTCTTCAACTTTGCAAAATCTTCACTGCTTCCGCTGTTTTTCTTCATTATATATATATATATATATATATATATATATATATATATATATATATATGGGTTTATGTCCTCTACAAGATTCACTTATGGCTATTTCTTCAAGTTGCTTTTTCTCGCTAAGTGAATGTGATCGGACCCTTCCCCTCTATGCTATACTCAACCCAATCTATTCACAAATTCTTCATGTGCGCTCTATTTGAAACTCGCTCAAAATCTTCACCGTGTCCTTGTCACCAAGAAATTGCGAACGGAACTTTAAAACTGATCTTATCCAAACTTTCGGTTTTGCCGCTCAAACCGCTCCGCATTCCATGATAGATTTATCTATTCACCCACGATCTAACACAATCTCCACTTTCAAGACGTGGGTGACACATGTCAAGTTTAATGAGAAGGGTCAGGCACGCTCGTCCAAAATCTTCGGCGAACGGTTTTTCACCGTGGCTATATATACCCCTCTCCCTTCCTCACTTCCTTTACTCCGCCGACCGCTCTCTCTCGCCGAGCTTCAAACCCTAGCGCCGCCGCTACTCCATCGTGCGGTGAGGAAGAGCTTCATGCGCCGACCTCGTCGCCGTCAGATCACGCGCCGACCGCATGAAATCTTCACTCCGCCGCCGTAGCTGTCTTCCTCCACCAAGTTAGGGCGTGAAGATCTAACCCGATTTAACTTCCCAACTGTTCTTCTCACCATCGTGTTCTTCACTTCGGTAATTAAAAGTTACTTTTATTACTCGCTTTGATTCTCAAACCTTCCCGAAAATCTTCAAAGGTGTTTATTCTTCAAATCTTCACACATATGAACACCTCAACAAAACATGCTCTTGATTCGCTTCTCTAAGCAATGATTTTCTTCAAGATTCCTCAATTGTGTGGATCCTCGATCTATACAACTCGAACCTAAGACAAAGATCGCTTAGTGAAATTCTTCAAGGCTCATCCGTCAAATTCCTCAAACTAGTTCTTTTGAAAACCTTTCGAGAACGCATATGACCTCTCCAAATTCCTCACAACTATACTCTGCTCATTGGTACTCATGTCCGCTGAATCACTAGGTTCTCATCAACTTAACTCATTTGCAGCTTCCTCGAAGAAAAGTTGCATACTTCTTCAGAGAATTCGATTGTTCAAATTCCTCACCAAGAATATGGCGTATGAAAGAAGCCACGTAAAGGAGGAAAGAGGCCTGAGGTCATGACTCGTTTGAGATTCCTGAGGAAATATATGCTGATTATTGCACACTGATGAAGCCGAGTTCGCAAAGAAAACAAAAATCAGCGCAAGGTGCGATTCAAAGGATTGAACGGAGATGGGCAAGGGAATGGAGGGTACAGATATGTGACTCCAAAGTACATGAAGAAATTTGCTCTCAATCCTCCATGCCCAAGAGCTCCATTGGCCCTGGTCAAGAAGTCGACCCCACCAAAGATCAAGCTGGTGAGGACTTTCTCAAGAATGGGCCAAGCGCCAAGCCAAATTGGCAAGACAAGCCAACAAGGCAAGGGGGAAATTCAATGAGGACTCTGCATCTGCTGCCACATCGAGGCCTCTGTCAAGCCAAGAAAATCTATGGCAAAGAAGCCCGCACACAAGCCAAGTGTTTCACCAACAAAGCCCTCACGGCCAAGTTCCTCGCTTGTGCCCTCACGGCCAATTCCTCATGCTGCTCCTGCTCCTCCCAAATCCTCAGCTCCTTCAAAGTCCTCAAGAGCTCCTCCCAAGTCCTCAGCAGTTCCGACAAAGTCCTCAAGACTGCATCCGCCACGTGCAAAGGATCTGAGGCATCTCCATTGCCTCCGTGTTTCAAAGAAGTTCCTCACCTGCACCAAATTCTTCATCCGCCCGACTCATCAAGACTAAGGCCACAACTGGACGAGGTCCTCGCCAAGTCCCAAGAAGAAACAGGTCGCTTCCAAGAGCCACCAAGATGATGAGGCTGATGATGATGAACTTATGGAAATCATCGAGACCGCCAAGAAAGGGCCGCTAGAGCCAAAGGCACACCTGTGCCACTGCTATTGGATCCAAGAGCGATCCTCGACTATATTGATCTCTGGCACAAGGACCCAAACAATCCTATGCCTGACTTCAAGTTGACACCTGGTCAAAGTCACATGCTGACTCATTTCATCCAAGAGGAGAAATGGAAATTTGATACGGACAGAGAGATCAAGAAATCGCAGTACAGAAAAGAGAAACTGTTGAAGAAAAACATTGTCAAAATGACAACTGAAGAACTTATCAAGATGCAGGCTGACATCAAAGCCCTCGGCGACAAATTTGACTCCTATTATGCTGATTGGCAAGGAGCCAAAGTCAGATTCACAACCCGACGAAGAATTCACCAATGTTGCAGCCCCAACGCAACAAGAAATTCCTCAGTCGGAGCTTCAGCTCAGCCGATCGAAGAACATGCCAAGATCACGATGAAGTTCAGCTGCTGTCAAGACAATGCTAGTTCCAGTGGCTGATGATCCCATTCCAGCACGAAGAAATTGCTGTGGCATCCACTAGTGGTGCGCTCAAGAAACTCGAAGAAGTCAGGCAATCTGCATCGCCATACCGAGGAAAATCAACCAGATTCCTCGGCTCCTCCCCGCGCCAACACCAACTCCAATTCTTCCATCTACATCGATGTGAAGAAGACCAAGGCTGCGAACGAGCTGCAAGTGAAGAAAGGAAAGCATCACCTGCGCCAAATTCTTCGCCGCGAAGAAAATGAAGCCAATGACCAGCTCATTTGAAAATCCTATTGATGTTGTTCCAATTTCTCCATGCCATCAAAGGACCTTGTTCCTTTTGGTGAAGATTATGAGATCCCAAGCGGATCCGATGAAGAAAATCATTCCGCCGCTTCACGAGCAGATTGATGAAGAAATTGAAGTGGAAGCAATCCTTCAACCCCAATCATTTCCTCACCTATGCCTCGGTTCACAAATGAAGAGGCTGGTGTTGAGGAAATTGAAGAAGATGTGGATATTGGAAGCACAACGCCAGTGATGAACGATGACTTTGGGAAAGTCAACATCCAAATTCTCCACTCTTCACCCCAATCCAACAGATTCCTCACCCCCGCTCCAACAGTTCAAATGGGCTCAAGAAACTCATCCACTTCATTTGTACATGAAGAAATTCCAGCCACTAGCGCCGATGAACCTCTGTCGCTGATCCTCGACCGCACATATAGAGGAAAAGAAATTCCTCACCAAGAACCTGAGATTGCGATTCCAGAGGTCGTGATGCAACTCATCGACACTCCACCGCCAAAGCCAAAGAATCCATTCTCAACAAAGCAAAAGTTCAAGGCTGAAGACTTCTTTGGCGAGCACGTTTTCTTCACGGATTACAACCCATATGACTCGTCGCATAAGGAAGAGGCGGTTCGGACTGCTAGTCAAGCCAATTTCTATTCCTTAGTGCTTTTCAACAAAGACAAAGTCTTCGATCATGCACATATTCCTCATGTGGACATGGAATCTGCCAGCTTGAGCCAGTCCTCGGTGTTCTTCACGATGCGGGACTTCTGAATTTCTGACCGACATCGTGATTGGAATGAAGAACTCATTCTTCAATTCTATGCGACGCTGCACATCACCGAGACGTCAAGATGTGAACTCATGGGTGTTGGACTCGATGTCCGAAAATACTCACTACAAGGCACCAAAGAATCTGAATTGCTTCGTGCCCTACCACTCAGTCCTCCCTTGATGGTGCTCGCTCTATCTACAACGAACCCGCTTTCAAATCACTATATGCAAGTGCCGATGAAGCCTTTGAAGCCGTGGCAGGCCCCAAGAACCAAATTCCTCGTCAAGGAATTATTGTATGTGCCTCTGATCGTCTATCGGATTTCGACGAAGACAATGAGTCCTATCAAAGGCCACGACTCAAATGATGAAGAAGTCGCTGGCATCATGAAGAATATGCTTTTCAATATCATTCATGGCGCTCCTGCCAACTTCCATGATTTCTTCATGAGGACTCGCAAACATTGCTATGTCACCATTTGAGCTGAAGCCTTATGCACCTTGGATTATGAGATTCATCAGACAAGGTCTTCACTCAATTACAAGG